>AWOL01S0013588.1:0-39987 GCA_000715115.1 Nicotiana otophora | reverse complement strand
TCTCCCTCTCCCTCTCCCTCTCGCCGTCTCGCCTCTCCCTCTCGGCTTTCGCCGACTCGCCTGCCTTTTCAATACTTAAACTGGTACTAATTGGTACAAGTTTGAATTAGAAACATAAGGTCTTGAACTAATTTTCAAAATAATGGTGGCTAACCGGGCTGCCTTTTCAAATTTCAATGAATAGCTTCATCAGTGACGTTACCTTACTATGTCAAGAAATTCTCAAACAACAACCACACACACACATAGCCAGCAGAGCAAGGAAGAAGGAAAGAGGAAGTCAAAAAATGTATGGCCATGTTTTGCAAGTTAAAGATTCATAATCTATTCTAATCATTCTTTTCTTCACTTCAATTGAAAATCAGGTTGATATTCAGTTAAAGGATGTTATAACACAAGCCTGGATAATATTTGAGTTGATAAATATTTGGTTGATATTAAGTTAAAGAATGAAGTTTTTCTATATAAGTTAATAAATAGGGATAGCTTTTCCATTACTTATTAGCAAGATCTTTAACTGAATTTTCTCAAACTAACTATTGTTTATGTCTTACTTATTTGGATTGAAGGGATGTGTTGAACTACTGACATTAAGTTCAATCTTAACCAAGTTGTGATTTTTGTTTTTTAACTATTTGTCATCTTCTTAAACAGTAAGAAATCTGTTCAAATGATATTGTTGATGTTGCACTTCTCAATCCCTTACCATCCACTTGAATGTAGTATGAGAAGATAAAAGAAGTATCGTCTGTTTATTTTCCAATAAGGTATTTCGCTCAAAGTAATCTTTCATCATGGGTATAGTGATGGATCTCTATAGATTACTTCTCTTTTGATATCCAGTATTTGACTCTAGTAATATGGCCTCATGATGTAATTTAGTTGATATATATGTATGAGAAATGTTGACTATATTATTGTCTCGGGGATGTACTCCCCAACACTATGTTGAAGTATGTTAAGTTTCAATCAACTGAAACTAAACCGATAACCGCCCGATAATAGCTAAATTGATACCAATCCGCCCGATATCTTATCGGGTTGCTAGCGGATTAATACATTTAAAAACCGATAAGCCAAATCGTTAAGAGTAGATAACTGCTCGATCCGCCCGTTAAGCAGCCCTAGCAGCAGCACTTTTGGAGAATCCGAGCAACATAGTTTTGGAATCCCTTTTAAGGAAATGGAGGGTGAATTTTTTTTGCCTACAGATAACTAAAATTGAAGACTGGTGCATTCCATGGATTAGACAAATTTGGGAAATAGATGGGTCTCATGGGCTGAACTCAAAGCATGGGGAAGCAAAGGAGGAATAATTATCATGTGGGATAGAAGAACCTGGCAATGTGTTGACACCCAAGCTGGAACATACTCAATTTCATGCAGATTTGAAAGCCTCGCAGAAGACTTCAAATGGGTATTTACAGGTGTATATGGCTCTCATACCAACTCAGAAAGAAATGTACTTTGGCTTGAATTGGCATCAATCAAGGGTCTTTGGTCCGATAATTGGGTAATTGGAGGTGACTTCAATGTTTGTAGATATGAAACTGAAAGGCTCAATTGCACAAGGAGATCCAGGGCAATGAAGAACTTCTCAGATCTAATCTCAAACCTGAAATTGATTGATCTCCCATTACAGGGGCGCAGTACACATGGTCAAGAGGAGAGAACCAAGCTTCCAGAATTGACAGATTTTTAATCTCTAATGAACGGAGTGATGTGTTCAAAGATGTAAAGCAGAGTGCAATGGCTAGGGTAATCTCAGATCATACACCTATTATATTTGAATGTGGAGACTAGGAAGCCACATCCTCATATTTCAAGTTTGAAAATATGTGGCTTCAATCTGAAGGCTTTTTGGAGATGGTCAATGACTGGTGGCTCTCATACACAGTCAGGGGTACACCAGATTACATTTTGGTTCAGAAACTAAGGCTCTTAAAGAAAGACATCACAATATGGAATAGGGAGGTTTATGGAAAGGTAGATACCAAGAGGACCAGGGCTCTTGAGGATTTGATTCTCCTCGACCAAGCTGGATCAGAGGCCTCTGACTACAGAGAAAAAGCTGAAAACTTTCAACCTGAAATTAGAATTGCAACAGATTGCATTGGGAAGAGGAAATATCCTGGAGACAAAAATCCAGGAGTTTATGGTTAAGAGAATGAGACAAAAACACTAAATACTTCCAGAGAATTGCGACCACTCACAGAAGGAACAACTCTATTGACAGACTCAAAGTGGGGGAAGAACTAATTGAAGACAAAGTGCTGATCAAACAAGAAATCTTGGAGTTTCATCAGCAACTTTATGAGGAAAGGGAACCCCGGAGACCTACAGCGAATTTTGAAGGGCTATCTACACTTACTTCACAAGAAAGTGAAGAACTAGAGCTTCCGTTTGATGAAGAAGAGGTCCTTGCCTCTTTGAAATCTTGCGCCCCAGACAAATCTCCTGGCCTTGATGGGTATACCATGGCTTTTTTCCAGAAGACATGGGATTTCATCAAGACAGATGTTATGGCTGCTCTGAATCATTTTCATATGCATGGACATATGGTGAGATGTTGCAATGCTTCTTTTATTGCACTTATTCCAAAAAAGAAAGGAGCAATGGAGGATTACAGGCCAATCAGTCTAATTGGTAGTGTGTACAAACTAACAGCCAAGGTACTGGCTGAGAGATTAAAGAAGGTCATTGGCAAGTTGATCTCTGGCCAAAAAAGTGCATTCATCAAGAAAGGCAGATCACTGATGCATCCCTAATAGTTAATGAGGTCCTGGACTGAAAAATTAAAAGTGGTGAATCGGGCATTTTGTGCAAACTAGATATTGAGAAAGCATTTGATCAGTTAAACTGGTCTTTTCTTACCAGCCTGCTAAAGAAGATGGACTTTTGGAGACAGATGGATAATGTGGATTCAATTTTGTATTTCAACAGTCAAATTCTCAATCCTAGTCAACAGAAGTCTTGTCGGGTTCTTTTCCCCTCAGAAAGGTCTAAGGCAGGGAGATCCAATTTCCCCTTTCTTATTGAAGACTGGTAGAAGAGCAAAAGAACTAGAATGGATACAAGGTTTCCAGGTTGGCAGAAATCCCACAAGCTCAGTCAATGTATCACACCTGCTATATGCAGATGATACATTAATATTCTGTGGTGCTGAGAGATCACAGGTTACTCAACTTGACCTCACTCTTCTACTTTGCGAAGCACTATCTGGGCTACACATAAACATGTTGAAGAGTATTATGTATAACTTTTAGCAAACTTTTCTACTGGAATTACTTTTATTTATGCCGCCAACGAAAGGGTCTGCTTGGATGGAGACACCTTAGAATTAAGAGGGGTTTAAAATTTATATGGTCCATCTGGATGGAGGTATTGGTAGGGAATTTCAAATTTGTGAATTTCAAAATTTCAAATATTTTCAAGGGTCACAAACGATGGGTTGGTTTATATTCTTTCCCTTAAAACCGAGAAATTGCCGAGGGTGTCAACTCGGCGGATAATGGACCGACCCCTCTCCTCGTTTAAATACCAGATTGCTTTCTGTTGCAGGGTTTGGACCCATGAATTGCGCCTAGCCCGATCATCACAAGCTACGCTTGCATCACGAGACCAAAGGCCTTGCGGCAGGATGGATTGAATTATATTGTGATTTCGGTTTGCATTTTAAATCCAAATTTAATTAGGTAATATCCAAAGAACTAAAAAGGATTTAATCCTACCAATTTGAAATACGTAGGACCAAATGCATCCATCCAAATGAATCCTATTTGGATCTCAAGGCATCTTTGGTATATTCCATGGAACTAATGTTTGATACACATTGCAATTCCATGAGCTAAAATATTCAAAGAAGTAAGGAAATGTATGATGAATTTATTTTAAGAAAGGAATACGGACGCACCAGACATTACAGAATCAGTGTAAGCATTTTCTTGGTGGAGATAAGAGAGGACCTCTGGGTCAGAGCGAGAGTCGTCGCGGAGCCAGTAGTAGTTGTCCACTCTAACGTCTCCGAACATCTCCATTTCGTGCCTCACTTTCTTCGCCGACGGCATGGTCTTTGCCATGGCTCGCTGAGAGAATGGGGAACAAGATCTGGAATGGAATGGAATTGACAGCTTAGTCCTAGT
Source organism: Nicotiana otophora (assembly GCA_000715115.1). Taxonomy (NCBI): domain Eukaryota; kingdom Viridiplantae; phylum Streptophyta; class Magnoliopsida; order Solanales; family Solanaceae; genus Nicotiana; species Nicotiana otophora. The sequence continues at coordinate 35,845 of AWOL01S0013588.1, read as the reverse complement.
AGTGATAGCCGGAGTAGAAACCAACACTAAAAACAATGCTCGCCCGACGCACTGAATCATTCAAAGTGACGTTTTGGTTTGGTGAGTTTTTTTAGCATAGAATTGCGTTTTAATACGAAGAGTGATGGATGATATAGCATTTGTAAATGGGAAAAGGGCCAACAATGCCCCTCAACCTCAACTGTTGAAAATAATAAAGTAATTTTGTCCTTATTTTGAATTAGAGCCAAATATGGCCTTATCATCAGTAGGATTAGTTTAAATTTGCCTCTCAACTATAGAAAATAAAATATATTTGCCCTCCATTTGACCTTTGGAGAGCATCAACTGAAGTAATTATCCTGTAATGTTGTTAACACTCTTCAGGGGTTTTAATTGTAGCTATTAATCTGCCTTCTCCTGATCCTCTTTAGAAGTTAATTGAAGCTATCGGTTCATATCTTTGTTAATACTTTGAAAGTCCCAACCAAGACTGTTAACCTAAGTGTACTAGAGGGCAATACTTAAAACCAATCTGTTAACTAGTCTAAATGAGGGCTATTAAGACAAATGTGTTTGTCTTCTGTTGCAGACTTGAGCCATGTATTTTTTCTATCTTAAAATACTTAGCCCTTGGTGTTTGGTTCTTAACAATAGTTTGATAATATCTCTGCCTCTATGTATGTTTGAAGCATATTCCTTCATAACCTGCTTAACATGTTTATCATCCATTTAGTTTGGAAATGTGTTTATGACAATACAGATAAACTGTCTTGTAGTCTTATAATGTTCTATTTTGGCCTCATGAGAAAAGCATATACTTTTGTGGTATGGTATTATCGTAGTGATTGGATTTACATTGAAAGTGCCTCATTGGAACTTAAACCTGTGGGGAAGAGTGAGTGTGAGTGGTTGGGAGTATTTGGGAGTAGAGTTTAACTCTTGGTTGGGTTGCTCCCCTGACACAAGCATTGCTCTGGGCCTTGAGACCCTTGAGAACTTTGAAGTGTCAGGGGATTCAAAGGGAGGTTTGACCTTGAGTGGAATTCTACCTTTAGCCTCTTATCTATCGACATTCATTACTCCTTTTAGGTTTAGTGTTTAATGACAACAAAAGGTTTTCAGTGTAAATCACTTTACAATATGTGACCCCACATTAGTATAACCTTTCATAATATTTAATTACTGTTGGTTGTTATATTTTGTTCAAGTAATTTACTTACATATTTCATGCATGGTTGTATGTATAGAGTATTATATATAATGACATTCTCTCTTTATTTTTGAACATGTGCAGTAATTGGGCCTGCTGAGTTTCTCAAAGGAACTTAGGCCCAGACCTTGTACCAATGCTTCTGAAAGTTGGAGTTCACTGTTGTCCGTTCCTGCTGATTGCTGGGCCTACCTCTTTCAGACCCAAACCAGAGTCACTCCTCACCCCTTTACTGCTTCATTATATCTCATTATTTATGTCCTCTTATATGTATATGATGCTGCTCTCATCATATTTGATTTAATTGTTTTACTTTACCTTTTCAATTACATATACAACTTAGGCAATCCTTAAAAGACATAGAGTTAAAAGAAATACTAGATAGTAACCAGTTCTCAATTCGTTAATCATGTACTATTCACATTATTAATCTTTTATGTTTTACTAAGCTTTCATTAAGATTTTTGAAGGCGAAATAGCTTAGCAAAAGACAGTGCTCCCGCTCAGCAAAGATTTTTAAAACGATTCCCTTAAGTCTAAGATTTAATGATTTCAGAAGCCAAGGTATATCTTAGGCTCACTTTATTCCAACATCTTTATCTTATTAGAATTACATGAACATCCATTCTTTTGAAAACAAAGTGTTCTATAACTTAGCCCCTTTCCACATGTTTATAAGTATTAACCGCTCATGTACATATTGTTAACTCTTTCAATTATACACACCAACATTATTTTCCAAGACTCTTTATAAATTCATACCCCTTTAAAATCTCGCATCCCTTTTGTTAATATCATATTCTTAGTTAGATATACAGTAAGCCGTACTCTTTAACACTAATTAAGCAGAATTCAAACAGCTAACCCTTTAAACCTAGTCTAAGTCATATGGAGTTACCTCAGGTAGATTTTAAGGGGTGCCTATCACCTTCCCCTTAGAAGAACAATAACCCTTACCCAAAATCTCACCGGTTAGCAGAATAATAAAGAACATGACTTTGGTAATTAAATAGGTACCCTATATACCTTTACATATTAGGCGTCGTCTCTCTTTTATCAACAACAGAGAAACCACAAGTTGAATCTTGTTTTGACTCGTGCAAAATAGGGTGCAACAACATGGCGACTCTGCTGGGGATTTCACACTTAGGTTCTGTTCTTAGCAGACTTAGACTATACTTAGAACTTAGATTTGTTTGTACACTGTTTTAACTATATTTAATTTGTAATTATATGCTTACCTGCTTACTTGCTCATTATCATGCCTGTTTACTTGTCTTAGACTGTTGTTGTTACATCACAATATGTGACCTCTCTTTATATACTATCATCATACTTCTTCCTATCGAGTCTTGGCCATACACTATCACACACAATGGTATGCGAGGGTTGTCTTTTACACCCCTCCGAACCTTCTTTTCAAATTTTTTTTGTTTTCAGAGAATGGCTTTGTCAGGTCAACTGACATAACTTCTTGAAGTTTTCAGTCCAATCAAAATTAGGAAACACTCAACTCTAGCAAAAATAGGTCATATTGCATAAGCCTTAGGTGACTCAGTCCTTCACATCGGCACACAATTAGGAAAGCCACCCTAATGTCAATGGGTCATGCACCCAAAGACATAACTTCTATGGAAATACGAACCAACCATGACAAGACACTTAAGATCCAAAGCAAACACTTATCAAACCCTTCTTTCTTTACCCACTTCAGAAATGGAAATCAACCAAAACATCCCTGAGATCAATATGGTGATGGGAGAACCACACAAGCTGAAGCAATGGTGGAAGAATATCTGCCTAGAACATGGAGACAAAATCAGGACACATCTAGGAGCACTGGCCGCTTTGCTAAACATCCAAGCTAACGAGGTGCTTACTCGCCTGCTGATAGAGTTCTGGGACCTAGCCAAGGTGGTGTTCAAATTTGTTGATTGTGAGTTAGTGTCCATGTTGGAAGAAGTTACCAGTTTCACGGAGTTTCCATTTACAGGGAGGAAACCGATACTACCAGTCACCATGCCCGACTACAGGTTTCTTGATGCTTTGGGTCTGGCAAAAAGTCGAGGTTTGAGAAACATCGAGGATGGATAGGTAAGCCTGGACCAATTGTTCGACAGGTTCGGATATTGTGAAAGCTATGAATGGTACTTGGGACAATTTCAATGTGATCAGGCAATGTGGGAGTGTCTTCGGCCCATAACCTTCTCCTTGGAGTGCTTGGGACTACTGGTTTTCCCGCAAAGAAGAGGGCGGATCAATGTCAACTTGTTACTCGTGGTTTTGGCGACATTCCGAGGCAACCTCCAAGCCACTTTGGTACCCATGGTATTAGCCGAGATTCTTAGGGCTTTGTCCGCATGTTCTCGAGGATACGATTTCTTTAAAGGCTGTAACTTGCTGCTTCAAATCTGGGCCGCAGAGCATTTCTTTCAATGAGAGGCCACAATTGACTAGTTTGTGGGCGTCAACAACATGATTCGAAGCCACAATGAGAGGATGAGACATTGGGTCTCCCCACACGGACATGAAGAGTGGAGAGAGATGCTGACTAACCTACGTGGAGAATGGGTCAATTGGAAGCTATCATGGCTAGGAGGAAGAGCAATCCTAAGGACTTATCAGAAATACTTCATTGAGCTGATAGGACTTGAGGGAATCCAGCCATACCCACCCTACCTGTTCTTAGATAGCTCAGAGATTTAGAATGTGCCTATCTAGATGAGGACAACACTATATGAGGACGAGTACAACGAGCAGATCCCAATACCAAGGACAAGAAAGCTCCAAGAAGAGTGGAATGATCTGGTCACAATGCCAATGGGTCAAAACTCGTGGTGCACTTTGGAATATTATGTCTGGATCAACGAAGAAGATGAGCTAGCCCGACCAAGCAGGAAGGAATAGCTTGGCTAGAGGACGCGGTGGCGGCTTTGCAAATCTATAATGAGATCTTGCCACATTATCTTGTGACTACCGCCATGCACCGCCAAGTGGTCCTGGGGTCAATTGATCACATGCTGCCACCCGCCGAAGATGATGATCGAGTAGTGGAGTGTATCTAGATAGAGTTCGAGATATAGTCGGAGGATGATCCAGAGGAAGAATTTGAGTTCGATGACAATAGAGAGGAATTTGGAGAAGATCCAGAGGAAGAACCGGAAGAAGAAGGAATTACTTGTATAAATGACGAAACTCATTTATGTTCTTTTCTTTTTCTTTTCTTTATTTTCTTACTTTATTATCATTCCCCAAAGAAAAGTTGGTTTGTGTCGACCCAAAACTGGCAGAACCACCGTACAACCTAAGATCGAAAGAGAAGATGTATGTGATAGATAACCCGAACAAAAAATGCTTCGGTAATAGCCGATAGCCCGGGGCGATCGAGAGAAAAGAACGATACAAGGAATGATGAACACGTGGCCAGGATAGCCCAGGAGATGGAATCTTTGAGAGAGGAAGTACAACATATCCGAGAATTGGCACATCTGGTCGTGGTGACTCTCCCACAACCACCCCATTTTCCTTCTCTAGATTTGATCCGTGACCACTTTTTGTCTACCACACACCAAGCCAACTACACCCCAACTTCGGTCCCTACCACTCAGATTATACCTCTGGTAACCCTTGCAAACCCACCAAATCCTCCTATACACACTCTCTACGTACCAAATTACGTTCAAACACCACAAAACCCACCAGTTACCGCCAATACAGTTCACACCCCTCCTCATGACGGAGTCACCTTTACCACAAACCAAAACTAGCACATACTTGTGGCACATACCGCTGCACATGAGCGATATGTTCCTCCCGTATATCCCATTTCAGAACCCACCTTCATAGCGCCTGTCATAGTCAAGGTGCCTTATGAAATTAACCAGTATGCCAAAAGGGAAAGGGAAGCTAGGCATAAGGAGGAGGAGTCATTATTTGTGCAATTTCAAGCCTTGAGAAAACAAAAGAAGAACATTCAAGTCGCTCGAGGGAGTGAAAGTCTAGACTATGAGGATCTATGTATCCATCATGATGTAAATATTCCGGCAGGGTACAAGCCTCCAAAGTTTGATATCTTTGATGGGACAGGTGATCCCCATGCACACTTAAGAGCCTACTACAATAAGTTAGTTGGAGTAGGAAGAAATGAGAAGTTGAGAATGAAGCTGTTCATAAGAATCCTGATCGGGGAAGCACTTACTTGATATACTCGACAAGATCCGTGAAACTGGAGGACATGGCAGGAGATGGCGGAAGATTTCATGAATCGCTTCCGATTCAACACAGAGATCACTCCTGATAGGTTTATATTAGTAAACCTGCAAAAGAAGCTGTCCGAATCATTCCAAGAATATGCACGTCGATGGATATCAGAGGCCGCCAGGGCACTACCTCCGTTGGACGACAGTGAATTTACTAAGTATTTCATCAGGGCTCAGGAAGGGATTTACTTTAAAAAAATGATGGGCATGATGGGACAGAAATTCCCTGAACTAGTAAAAATGGGATATTTCTTAGAAGAAGGTATAAAATCCGATAAGGTACAATCCATGGCTGCATTGCAAGTAGCCAGTAAAACAATTCAATCAGGGTCAATAGGTAGCGAAAAGAAAAAAATGAATAGATATCAGCAGTCATCCCTTATTTTTAATCTAATACACATCATGGAAACACCTATTATTCTCCAAATAACCATTCCCCACAACCACCAGCTTATGCTCCAGTCACCAAAATCAAGGGGCTAACGTGATCACCCTGGATGAAGAATATGACTTAAAAGGAACCATTGTCATGATAGGAAACGCTGAGGTTGCATGGGTCTTATATCAAAGGACTCCGATGATCACAGTACAATTGAAACCTACGGTGATGGTTCAGACTTACCAGCAACAGTCCACCACTGCTACCAAGGACAAAGAGGATCGGGAATACAAAATAGTCCCGTGGACATATCAACAGAAATGGAAAGCCAAGATGACAGATTCCACAGCGGCTCACGGTATGACTATATCGGGCAGGTGCTTATCTCTTGAGGATGCAAACCAAGGGAATCTAGGGAGGGAGTAGATTCAGAGAAGAAATATAATAGATCCCGAGGCCGCAGAATTCTGGAAGAAGATGTCAACCAAAGAATACTCCGTGGAGGAACAACTGAAGAAAACTACGGCACAAATATCAATAATAGATTTACTAATGAGTTTTGATAGTCATAAAGACGCCCTGATGAAAGTGTTAAGTGGGGTGAGCGTGCTGATCAACACCACCAGTGAGACACTGGTAGCAATCATTGGGAAAATGGTCGAAGCAAATATGATTACTTTCTGAAGAGATGAGCTTCCTATCAAAGGCGTGAGTCACAACAAATCTCTACACATCACTGTTAAATATGGAGATAAGGTAGTGTCCCGAGTACTGGTCGATGGAGGATCAGGAGTCAATATCTGCCCGCTCCCTACTCTATGAGAGTTGGGTATCCACCTGAGAGAAGTCAAGGAAAGTCATGTGAGAGTAAGGTCTTTTGACGGGTCGCAGAAGGATGTCATTGGATAAATCTACTTGGCTCTGTAGATTGGACCAGTTGATTTTCCCATACTATTCCAAGTGATGTATATTTCATCTTCATACAACTTATTACTAGGAAGACCTTGAATACACATGGCAGGGGCAGTCCCATCCACCCTACACCAGTGTATGAAGTTCAAATGGAGTTGTCAAGAGATTGCAATCCACGACGAATGGAGAAAATCAACTTATCTAGAACATGCAATCCCGTTCATGGAAGGATTAGACAGGGTCGCTTTCGACGCAGTTAAGATAATGCAGACCAGTCTAGGGTATGTGGATCACATCAATCTAAACCAAAGCTCCACTTCCATATACAAAGGATGGGATATTACTGGCCAACGATGGTAAAAGATTGCTTGGACTATACTCGAAGATGCAAGGCTTGACATTTCTATGCAAATTTGTATCACAGCCATTTGATTCTTGAGGATTGGATGTCATTGGACTGCTACCAAATCTTCTGGTAGAATTTGTATATATTTGCTACAACCAATTACTTCTCAAAATGGGTAGATGTCATTGCTCTCAAGAAAGTGAAGAAGGAAAATGTTGCAAACTTCATCCAAGTAAATATAATATGTTGCTTTTTCATCCTTCGTTACATAATAACAGATAATGAGTACCCATTCGACAACAAGTTGATAAACAAGATTTGTGATCTCTATGTAAAATGCCATCGCCGATGGTCTAGCTGAGGCATTCAATAAGACTCTGAGTAACTTGTTTAAGAAAGTCATCTCCAAATCCAAACGACATTGGCATGACCGTATGGAAGAATCTATGTGGGCATATAAGACAAATCACCACTCACCAACACAAGAAACCCCTTTATTAACTCGTCTATGGAGTCGAAGGTGTTTTGCCGCTCGAGTGTCAAATACCTTCAATGTGATTACCTATTCATGAAGCGACCACTGATAATGAAAATGCTCAACTGTGACTAGCAGAGTTGGATGTTCTTGATGAGAAGAGGTTGGAAGCTCAACAAAGTCTTGAATGTTATAAAGCTCGATTGTCTCACGTCTTCAATAAAATAGTTCCCCCGAGATCCTTTCCTAGACATATAAAGACCCATTATCACTTTCTATAAATGTGGAGGGAAGTTCACTTCAAAATGCAATGGGCCATATGTTGTGCAAGAAGCTTATTCAAGTGGGTCTTACAAGTTGGTTGATGTAGTAGGCATGAGAGTCGGCCCTATAGATTGGAAATTTTTGAAGAAGTATTATCCTTGAAGTTGCTACGCTCCTAGAGACATGAGCCTAAACTGCACATCATGAAGCTCTTTAAATTTGAGCAAAATCTTCAAGTAGCAAAGCTCCTCAAGAGAATAAACATTGTACGGCACAAAATTAAAACGTTCTGCTAGTCGAAAACCACGAAAGAGGTGGCGTAGTATAAGGCCTCATAAAATTTCACCTATAACCCGGAGTTTCGTGATGCCAAGATAGACTTATTTCGTGGGCCGCACAACCCATCGCAGATACAACATGAAACTTTCAGGAGGGAGGTTCTGTGGCACATTATGCGACCGCAGAATTGGTCTGCGGACCGCAGACATGTCGCGGAGTGAAGCAAAAATGCCTAGCTCCGGAAACCATTATGCGGTCCATTTTGCGGAGCGCAAATCTGCATCGGGGCTTCATTTTCTAAATTTTTTTACCCGACCCTATTTCAATATATTGAAGTAAAGGGCCATTTTTTAAGCAAAAATGTGATATTTCTAGAGAGATGGAGTGCCATAGAGTGAGAATGAAAGTTCCTAAGCTTATTGTTCATCAACTCTTGCTCAAAGTTGAAGAATTCACAAGAAAAAATTTAGTAGGTCTTCATCCTAGAGGTAAGATTCTCCAGTGTTGATTCTACCAGATGGTACATATAGGTTTGTGGTATATTGTGATGCTTCAAGGATCGGACTTGTGTGTGTATTAATGCAATATGGCAAGGTTATAGCTTATGCTTCTAGGCAACTCAAGAATCATGAAAAGAACTATCCAACACGTGACCTAGAACTTGCGGCGGTGGTTTTTGTATTGAAGATTTGGCGTCATTATCTGTATGGGGTCCATGTGGATATATTCACGAACCATAAGAGCCTCCAATATATTTTCAAATAGAAGGAATTGAATGTGAGGTAGAGAAGATTGCTTGAATTACTCAAGCATTACGACATCGATATTCTGTATCATACGGGGAAGGCTAATGTTGTAGCAGATGCTCTTAGCCGGAAATCAATGGGCAGTTTGGCTCACTTGGAGGCATATCAAATAATGTTGGCCAAGGAGGTTCATCAGTTGGCTAGTTTGGGAGTTCGTCTTGCGGACTCTAGTGAAGGAGGAGTGATTGTGCAAAATAGGACTAAATCATCACTTGTTGTGGAAGTCAAGGAGAAGCAATAAAATGATCCATTGTTGGTACAATTGAAGGAGGGGATCCATAAACACATAATCATGGATTTTTCTCTTGGCATGGATGATGGCACACTAAGGTACCAAGGGAAATTATGTGTTCCAAATGTAGATGGTCTCCGGGAAAGAATCATGACGGAGGCTCAGACTTCTACGTATTCCATGCACCCGGGCTCTTCAAAGATGTATCATGACCTTAGGTAAGTCTATTAGTAGAATGATATGAAGTGGAATGTAGCGAACCTTGTGGCAAGATGTCCAAATTGCCAGCAAGTGAAAGCCAAGCACCAAAGGCCTTGTGGATAGGAACAGAACTTAGAAATTCCAATGTGGAAGTGGGAAATGATCAATATGGACTTTGTGGTGGGACTACCTTGCACTCCTCACAAGTTTGACTCAATTTGGGTGATTGTGGATCGACTTAAAAATTTAGCACACTTTTTACCTGTCAAGGCTACTGACACCGCAGAGCAGTATGCTCAATTGTACATCAAGGAAATAGTCAGGTTCCATGGCACTACAGTTTCTGTTATCTTAGATCAACGATATAGTTCACGGCTAATTTTTGGAAGATATTTCAGCAAGGTTTGGGAACCCAGGTTAATCTTAGTTCAACCTTTCACTCGTAGACTGATGGCCAGGCACAACGGACTATTCAGACGCATAAGGACATGTTGCGCGGTTTTGTTCTTGACTCTAAGGGTAGTTGGGATGATCAATATTTGCTTATAGAATTTGCCTACAACAACAGTTATCGTGCTAGTATCCAGATGGCACCGTTCGGGGCTTTATATGGTAGGAGATATAGATCTCCCATTGGATGGTTCGAGATTGGGGAAGCAGAAGTTATAGGGCCAGACCTCCTGCATCAGACTATGGAGAAGGTTAAGATCATTACGAAATAGTTAAAAATTGCTCAGAGTCATCAAAAGTCCTATTCAGATGTGCATCGCATGGATTTGAAGTTTAAAGAGGATGATTGGGTATTCTTGAAGGTGTCCCCCATGAATGGTATAATGCGGTTTGGTAATAAAGGGAAGTTGAGTTCGAGGTATGTCGGACCGTACAAAATCATTCAGAGGATTGGTCGGGTGGCTTACAAGATTGAACTACCTCCAGAGATGTCTTTAGTGCACCAGGTGTTCCACATGTCCATGTTAAAGAAGGTGGTTGGAGATCCGTCACTTATTGTTCCAGTTGAGGCTATTGAGGTTAACAAGGAATTGACTTATGAAGAAATTCCAGTTGCCATTCTTGATATGCAAGTCCGTAAAGTGAGAAATAAAAAAATTTCCTCCACGAAAGTGCTATGGCGAAACCAACAGGTTGAAGAGGCCACCTTAGAGGCCAAGGAAGAGATGAAGAAGAAGTACCCTCATTTGTTTGAATAGCCATATATTTATAAAGTTGTGTTCTATGAAGATGCTAAGAGTTTACCTTCCATGAATTGTGTTTCACTTGTATAGTTATGTTAAGGGTGTTCCTTTTTGGTAATATACTGCTCATGAGGCCACAATTGGCATTGATTTTATGTTATGTTGCGTCGTTGGTTCATGTTTATGTTATTAGGATTGGTTTCTGGGATTCTTTGGCAGGTGGATCGGCCCAGTTACAGGGGAAACTCTGGTGAAATTTGTAAAAATTCATGGAGTTAGTCAAAAATTTGGGACTGTTGGTGTGTGAAATAGCAGCTGAGTCACATTGGTTTCTAATGTCGGATTTTTGCCCTCATTCGAGGAGGAATGATTTTAAGCGGGGGAGGATGTAAGGCCCCATAAAATTTTACCTAAATTCAGGGGTTTCGTGATGCCAAGATAGACTTATGTGTTGATGATTGTAGAGATTCTTCGCGGAGAGAAAGCTCGCCGCGGTTCAGACTTTTTGGGTTGAGCAGTGCGTTGGATAGTTGAAGAAAATTTTTGGAACTGCAGGGCTTTTCTGCGGTCCATTTTGCGATTGTAGAACCAATCTGCGGATTACAGATCTGCCGCAGAATGAAGCAGAAACTTGAGCTAATTTTTGGACCATTATGCGGTCCATTATTCGGACGCATAATCATTTCACGGGCCTTACAACCCATCACAGATCCAGCATAAAAATTTCTGGAAGGAGGTTCTGCTGTGCATTACGCGACCGCAGAATTGGTCTGAGGACCGTAGACCTATCGCAGAGTAAAGCAGAAATGCCCAGTCCCGTAGGGCCATTATGCTGTCCATTTTGCGGACCGCAAAAGCGTTATGCGGTCGCATATGCGACCGTAGATCTGCATCTGGGCTTCATTTTCTAAGTTTTTTGACCCGACCCTATTTCGATATATTGAAGTAAAGGGCCATTTTTGAAGCAAAAATCTGATATTTCTAGAGAGAGGGAGTGCCATAGAGTGAGAAGGGATGTTCCTACGCTCATTATGGGAGTTGTCCATTATGCATACATGTACTATCAAGGGTTGGGGGAAGAATGTTGAGCTAAAGTGGATAGACTTTGGGTAGTGGGATGAAGGAATCATACCTAGTGTTTGATAAAATGCTCAAATGAGCTGGAACCATGACCTCCTTCCTAATTTGGTTGAAGACCTTGTGAGCTTTCTTGTTGAATTTCAAGGCTTGAGCCAGATTTTGGATGAACAATTAGCTTAGGGATTTCACCTCTCACTCTAGGGCACTCCGACTCTCTAAATATACCAGATATTCCATTCAAAAATGGTCCCTTACGTCTAATTTTTGAGATATGGTCGGGTTAAAAAGTTAGAAAAAATGAAGTCCCGATGCGGATATACGACCACATAACACTTCTGCGGTCCACAGAATTGACCGCATAATGGTCCAAAAATTTTGCCCAAGTTTATGCTTCAGTCTGCGGCAGATCTGCGGTCCTCAGATCAATTATGCGATCGTAGAATGGATCGCAGAGACGACCTGCACTTCCAAACAATTTCTACAATCATCAATGCATAAGTCTACCTCGGCATCACGAAACCCCAATTGTTAGGTAAATTTTACGAGGCCTTACAGACTTGTGCTTCAAAATCCAATTTCAACGTGAAATGCGTTTCTCATGAAAGGCCACACGCCTGCATACTGTATGACTTGTGGGGTATGAATCAAAAGTCTGGTATGTTCTACTCCATCTTCAGTCTCAATTATGAGATATCTAAGTTTAGAGGAAGGTGAGGTATAATCTCTTAAATTTACCATCCCTCCAAGCTGCAACGGACAAAAAAGTCATTAGCTTCCAAACCAAGACTATTGGAATTGGTAAAAACAAATCTTAATAGAACAGATAGCCTTCGATTTTCGGGCGGGGATGAGTATCCATCCCTTACAACCCAAGACTATCTCTTCGATTTTTGAGCAAGCAGAGTATTCATCTCTTCACACCCAATATTATCCCTCCGATTTTTGAGCGGAGATGAGTATCCATCCTTTCACATCCTAAGGTTACCCCTCTGATTTTCGGGCAGGGATGAGTATTCATCCCTTCACACCCAAGATTATCCCTTTAATTTATAGGCGAGGATGAGAAATCACCTTTCACACACAACCCCTCTGATTTCAGGCAGGGATGAGTATCCATCCCTTCACACACAAGATTATCCCTCTAATTTTCGAGAGGGATAAGTATATATCCCTTCGCACCCTAAGATCACCTTCTTCATGCATGTATCATCCTCTTGAATAAAAATTTACTCTTATTTGCTTGGAATACCAAACAAAGGGAAAATTAGAGGGGGAAAAGCTTGTACCTGTTAAATATACACTCTAGCGGGCCTGCAAATATTGCAAATTGATACTGAACAAAGATAAGCAAATGGGCTTATATAGAGAGTGAAAGGTGGCTTTCAAATATTTATTTCGCCAAACACCGCAAATTCCACTCTTTAATTTCATGTTTAAGGTGTAAAAATCCATGGGGAATTAATATATATGATTAAATCCAAGTAAAAATTACTTACCCTCAAGATTTGGGTAAAATCCCTCTTAAACATCTCCTCTTCATGTTCTCCAAAATTCAAAAATTGTGAAAATAAGCTAAATCTCAAAATTCGGACAAAATATACTCCTAGAGACAATTTCTTCTACGCAATCATGTCTGGCCTCATGCAATCATGAAGGCCAACTATCCTGGCTCAAACGCGATTGTGACTTCCTCTCATGCAACCATGATGTGAAACCCCCTGATGCAACATGATCGCGAACCTCCTCCACGCACTCACAAAGCGCAAAATTTATCCCTACACAAGACTTTCTATGCCATTGTGAGACACAGCTCAACGATCTTGATTCACTACAATGCACCAGTAAATCCAACTTGTTCCAAACTGCTTTGAAACTACCTCAAAACTCACGCGAGCCCCCGGGGACCCTATCTAATCAACCTAACAACTTCGTAAACCCTATAGAAACTTGTCCAAAGGCTCATAACACTAAAAACAACATCAAAACATAGAAATAAGAATTAAACCAAAAGTCTCAAACTTTCTTAAGTTTAAAATTTCAACTTTCGACTAGAAGTGCGAAATCCAACACGGGCCACCCGAGACCTGAACCGAATGTATGTACAAGTCCAAAATCATCATATGAACCCAGTAGAGCCTTTAAGTCCCCAATTCAGGGTCGTTTAACCAAAATGTTAACTTTGGTCAACTCATCCTACCATAAGCCTCTAGTTAGTAACTAAGTGTTCTAAATCACTCCCGAGACCCCAATCCCCCCGCACGAGAACTAAGCCATCCATACTTGCAAGCTGTAAAACATCAAAGCAATCTACAGAAAGACTAAAATAGGGAAATAAGGTTTTATAACTCAAAATGACTGATCGGGTCGCTATATAATGCTTCTTCAAAGTACGTGGCAAGCCTGCCACAAAGTTCATAGTGATCCTTTGCCACTTCCACTCAGGAATAATTAGATTCCGAGCTAAACCAGCTAGTTTCTGATGTTTAACTTAACTTATTGACAATTCAAACAGTAAGTTACATGGTCTAAAATGTTGTTCTTTATCTTCCTCCATAGAAATGTTTCTTTTAAGTTCTGGTACATATTTGTATCTTTAGGGTGAAAGGAATAATGTGAACTATGTGATTCCTCAAGAATGAGCTATCTGAAGTTACCCACATTTGGTACACAGATTTGACCACCAAGTATCATCACCCCGTCATTATCAATGACTACCGTAGTAGCACCTTGCTGAAGCACATCCTCTATAAGTGCAATCAAGTATGGACCCTCATGCTGTTGCACCCTATTGTTCATAGGTCAAAACAAAATATAACTTGCGGTTTTCCTGAAGATAAAGAAGTGTCGCCACCTAATATATATGGTATACTAGGGCACCTATAAGTCTGTAAAAATTATTATCCTAATGGTCTGCTAACCAGTGAGATTTGGGTAAGGGTTCTAGTTATTCTAAGGAGAAGGTGTTAGGCATCCCTTAATATCTACCTAAGGTAGCTCCTTAAATATAGGCTAGGTTCGGGGAAGGAAATATCTATATACTGGTTGATTAGTGGTTATAAATTGCTAAATGGAGTTTTGTAAAAGTGAGAAAATTCTTAAAGCTTATTTTGAAATTCATTTGTTTCTTTTGAGAAAACATGGTATTTGTCATTTCGAAGTAACAATGTTTCCTTAAAATCTTCCTATTTATGTTTGTGCAATATGAGAAGAGGTGTTATATGACACTATACCTTGTCTATTTATTGAAAGTGGGTTTGGGTTATTGTATATTTCATAATGGGTATCTGGTTTTATTAAAGCAGTTTGGTTCGCTAACAGTGTGGTTGCTTCATTTGCTTTAATATAATTTGTTGCATTTCGAAAAACATTATGAGGAATTTCTGGTTTTGACACCGCTTTTTGAATTCAAACTCCTTTTAAACTTATCCGGTCCTATTAATGCCTAAAACCAAAGTACACTGCATTAAAAGATAAAGGAAAGATTAGTTATCAAAAGCAACTAATTTTAAAAGCACTCAGATTTTCAAAAGAAATGTCAGGGTCGTTTAGAGGTGATTAATCATAATTACCCTTTTACTTATCAGATTTTGGCTTGCCCAAAAATCACAAATATCCAATAACTTCAATAGTTATCCAAGGACATATACAGAAGAATAAAAACATTTTATATTTAAGTGAAGGGAGAAAATTGGACTCTTCTATATTGGGCTAGCAAAGTAAGTCAGACCCAGATTGACTCTAGCAGTGAGAGACTCCAACAAAGGAGGAAGCAACCCAGTTCTTCAACATGGCCTGAGTTCCAAATGAACTCAACAGGCACAATCGATCATGCATAGAAAAGAGAGAGAAACAATTATTATGTATCAACATAAGATGAAGTAAGACAGATTATAACAAGTAAATTAAAATCTAAAGAGTATAGTAAGGTTTAGTTTTCATTTTTGCTAGCCCTATGAACATTAGTTAAGTTCGGTGACCAAAGGCTTAGGGTGAACCATGTTTTATTTATGAAGTCCCCCTATGGATTCTTAACACTTCAGAGTTCACGAGGGTCTCATGGACCCTAATCAGTACTTGTGCTAGGGAGGGGTATCTCAACCCCAAAGACAGGCTCACACCCAAACACCCTTCATCACTGACTCTTACTCTTCCTCAATGTTTTGAAAATAAATAAAAGTTAACTCAACAACTCAACCAACAGATAACATAAAAGAGAAAATATAGAAGGTTCATCATAAAACCCTTTAAAGGTTTAGCCTCACAGAAAACACCAGCTTGAAATCAAATAACCATATTAGCTTTGCATCCATCATTAGAGTGCCAAACTATAAGTATCTAAGAACTTAACACAATATTGACTTTGAAGCATTCTCAAAAGAACATAGTATATAGGAACAAGTCACTACAAGTGGATTATTAAAGTTCCGATGGTAACAAAAAGCCTTGATGTTGATTCTGAGCATCACAATATGTACAAAACACTTATGAGGATCACTACTAGGATACAGTCAAGCAGAAGTCACAATGCAAAGAAGACTATTTGTATGTTGTCGGTAGAGAGGTTCCATTTCTTATAACTTCAAATTTAGAGGTATCTTATTGAGTAGTCCAATGCATTTGTAAATGACAAATATGGGCATGTGCACTTGTTTTATTAGTTCCACTAAAGATTCAACACTTTAGAATTTTCTTAAATAGGTCCAAATCACCAGAAATTGTCAACAAACATCTCAACAATTTTTAGAATAGATTAGCGCAAGCATACACATAACTAAGACCGTACTTCATTAAACACTTATGCTAACAACGTCACTCAGGATTCCCAAAGGGCTTATCAATTAACCAGATGAACAGAGACATCAATATGGATAGGAAAGTTAGCTTTTGTTTTTATTTACACCTAATGGGCATGGTATCGAGTTGAGACAATGCACATTCTATCAGGTTTCAAGTTACCAGAACCAAACAACACTTAGATTCATGAGTGAGTTCTTTCTAAAAATTGGTGTCGAACAGTCATGAAATGACAAGAAGAGGTGTTCATCTTTCAATTGGTCAAAGTAGGGCAAGTAGATCATAGCAAGTCCAGTTGGACATGTAAGTAAGTTCACTAGCATGTTACACCAACAAAGCTCACCATTTAGATCGTATAGGCATGGCATATTACATGTTTTAAGCTATTAAATTATCAAGATAAGCAGTACTCAAATTGGCAAGAAACGTTTTCCAAATAGTGTATTAGAAATCACATGGTCTTGAGAGAATCAGAAAACATTTACACACAAATGGCCAAAGCAAACAGGTAGATGAATGTAGAGCATCATTTCAAATGAACAAGCAAGATTACTGTTGTCGCGCCTCATTTTCTCGTGAAAGTGGGTTTCGACGTGTGAAAACTATTTTAAATGAGTGTTAAAAGAGAAGAGTCCCCACCTAATAATTTTTAAGGTATGTTAGGGCACTTATTTACAACTAACTCTTTTGGACTAGTCTGTGTCACTAAAGATCGAGTAAGGGCTCAAATTACCTCAAAGAGAAGGGGTTAGGCACTCTTCGAGGGCCGCAACTGTGGGTCCCGGCCGATTATTATGCTATGGGATCATTGAATTAATCTATGTGGTCATATGAATTAAATAGAAAGAGGGAAGACCAATTGCACATAGGAAAGGAAAGCGGATTTAAACAATTGATTATAGTCTTGGAGGTTACAAGATATGGCCTATTTTGATGTAAGTTCAAACAAGCATACAAACAATAACTATGGGGTGGGGTGGGGGGTCCTAAGATTTTTAGCCTAAAGGATCACCTCGTGCAACATAAATAATACTTCGCAACTCCTTTAAAGG
This sequence comes from Nicotiana otophora, assembly GCA_000715115.1. Classification (NCBI taxonomy): domain Eukaryota; kingdom Viridiplantae; phylum Streptophyta; class Magnoliopsida; order Solanales; family Solanaceae; genus Nicotiana; species Nicotiana otophora. The sequence goes on along the minus strand of AWOL01S0013588.1, from coordinate 18,381 downwards.
TAATGGTTGCTCGTATTATTCAGCGGGCACATACTATCATCTCCTACTACCTAATTACTATCTTACAATTGTTTACCTAAATATGTTTTAGTTCAATTCTAAATCGCGTCCTATTCAAGCTTTACCCGTCCCAAGCATATGGTTCAAGAGGCTTTGGACCTACTGCCCGAAAATGCATCTGAACACTCCATCCAACACAGATAGGTATAGCAGAAAAGGTCTCCCAGGTTCCGGTAGGACCAATACAGGTGCCTTAGACAGTTACTCCTTGATTCTATCGAAAGTTGTTTAACACTCTTTAGTCCAACTTGTCGCAACATTTTTCCTCAGCATTTTGAAGATTGGCTCACACATTAGCGTCGAATGTGCTATAAAGCGGCTGATATAGTTGAGGAGGCCTAGAAAACTCATTACATCACTCTTGTTCCTCGGTGGCAGCAGGTCCTGAATAGCTTTGACCTTTGATGGTTCCAACTCAATGTCGCGGCGACTGATGATAAAACGCAGCAACATTCCAGCAGGTACTCCGAAAGCATATTTTGCCGGATTCAACTTTAGGTTGTACTTTTGTGGTCGGTCGAAAAACATTCTCAGGTCTGCTATATGATCTAAACTCCTCTTTGACTTGATGATGCATCATCCACGTACACCGCTAATTTCTTGTGTATCATATCGTGAAAGAGAGAAGTCATGGCCCTCATGTAGATTGCCCCATCATTCTTTAAACCAAACGACATCATCTTGTAGCAGTATATTCCCCATGGCTTGATGAAGGTTGTCTTTTCTGCATCCTCTTCATCCATCCAAATTTGGTGATATCTTGCAAAGCAATCCATGATGGACTAGAATTCATGCTTGGCGCAGTTATCGATCAGTATGTGTATGTTGGGTAGCGGGAATCATCCTTGGGACTCTCTCGGTTTAGATCTCGATAGTCAATGCATACCCTGACTTTCCCATCCTTCTTTGGTATTGGCACAATATTGGCTAGCCAGGTTGCGTACTCGACCACCCGAAGGACCTTGGCTTTAATTTTCTTGGTAACCTCCTCTTTTATCATTAAACTCATATCTGGATTGAATTTTCCGTATTTCTTCTTTAAGGGCGGACACGTAGTGTTGGTAGGTAGCTTATGAGCCACAATGGATGTGCTTAACACTGTCATATCGTCATAGGACCATGCTAAAATATCATCATATTACTTTAGAAATTTGACGTACTCCTCCTTCTTTGATGGTGATAGATGAATGCTAATGTGTGTTTCTTTGACCTTTTTAGAATACCCCAAGTTAATCGCCTCAATTTCCTCCAGATTGGACTTTGGTTTGTTCGCAAAATCCTCTACTTCTTTGACAATTTCCTCAGGAATTATATCATTTTCCTAGTCTTCTGAGTCACTCTCTTCATGTTGAGTTGTCTTATTACATGTCACAATCGTATATTCAATAGGATAGGTAATAATTATGCGAAAAACGAATGTAGAAAGATAATAATATAAATAAACAAAAAGCAATAGTGCATTAATTAAAACATAAAAACCACTAAACAAGTATAACTCGATATCTCGAGTAATTATTTCAAAACAAAACACTGAAATGTCATAAAATGCCAAAAACACTTTTTAAAGAAATCATGCTAGTTCTGCCAAGGCTACCCAGGTGCTCGGCGAGCTCGGGATAGTGCAGCAGTCTAGTTCCTGAAAACTGCTCCATCTCCTATTTTCTGAATGGTAAGGTCTTTGTCCTCCTCCTCCAAGATTGCACTACAATCCATATCTTCCTCATCCATAAATAGGTTCTTCATGCCGGCCAAAACCTCATCCTCCTTAGATCCACAAATCACATCAGTTTGGCAGAATGTCTGGTGCGGCGATGGTATGGGTTGTTCCAGTGGATAGTATAAGTCACGCCATGGTGGTGTCCAACATTATATTCCTGCACGGTGTATTCATATCCAAGACCGAAGGTTGTACCATGATGTTGTGGTCGTATTAGTTCTATGATCCCTTGAATCTTAGGACCAAGACCTTTTCCTGGTTCTTACCCGAACCACAGCAGGATGCTTAGCACCTTATTGCTCCACCATCGTCTTGTCTCGACTGCGTTTACCCGGTCAATGCTATAGAATGTCTCTCCTCCTAACTTCCTTCTATTCTCAATGGCTGGTACAGTTTGGTTGGTGTAGACAGGATTACTTCAATCTCCATGAATGACTACTTCATGATGATTCCTCTTGAATTTCACAGCCTGGTGGAAATTTGAAGCAACTGCCCCCGCCGTGTGTATCCATGGCCGTCCCAACAATAGGTTATAAGTGGCGGATATATCCAGCACCTGGAATTCAACGTCGAACCAGGTTGGGCCCATCTTTAAATCCATGTTGATCTCTCCAATAGTAGCTCCCTGAGACATATCAAATGCTTTCACGTTCATACTTCCCATCTGTATCTCATGTAGACCTATACCCAATCTTTTCAGAGTAGTCAGTGGACATGTTCAGACTTTAAACCCCATCGATCAAAACCCTAGCAATGAACTTATCTTCATATTGCACAGTAATGTGCAAAGTTTTGTTATGACTCAAGACTTCTAAGCAGCAGCTCGTCTTTATGGAAAGTGATCCTATGACTCTCCAGTACTTGTCCTACCAAGTTTGCCATCTCCCCACTAGTGACATCGGTAGGCACGTAAGCTTCACTTAACACCTTCATCAAGGCGTTCTTGTGTACATCTGAGTTTTGTAACAACGACATGATGGATATTTGGGCAGGAGTCATGTTTAGATGATCAACAACAAAGTATTCCCTTGCATGTACCTTCCTCCAAAGAGCATCAGCACCTTTCTCCACAACAGGTGATTTTGGTGCGGTTTCTTTACTTGTTCCTCCAAGATTTTCTGGCTTGTAAACCCTACAATTTCTGGTCATCCCTTGTGAAACACCCATCTACTCCATCTTGGCTTTTCCATTTCTTCTTGCCTCTGCTACATAGTCCCATGTAACTTCATCAAACTTGTATGGCGGTGATGGAGCTACCATCACAGTGAGGGTGTGGCTACCTCGACCTTGAATGGTGCTTTGGTCTGCACCACAATCGGCAAGAGGGTGATAAGAGATATTTTGGAGTGTCTCCCTCTCGGATAAGCCCAATGGATCCTTCCTGGTCCTATTCCTCATCGGTTTCTATCACATTTACACTCTTGCCCCTATGATCAAGAAGAGGGTTAGTACGGACATTCAGTGCGGAATCCTTCGCCTTTATAACCTTGGTGTCAATCAGTGTCTGGATTTTATCTTTCAATATGCGGCACTCCAATATAGTATGCCCCTTCATGCCTGAAGGGTAGGCACATGTCTTGTTGGGTTTGACCCACTAAGAAAGGTTTCCAATCGCAGCTGCAAGAATGGGAATGCCATAACTAGCGGCCTTTAGTCTCTCATGTTATTGGGCTATGGGTTCGGCAATAGGGGTGTATTGTCTGGGATTTCTATGGTCAAGGTTTTATCGGGGTTTTGGCAGGAAGGAGATGAATAGTAGCATGTTGGATAGGTATTGTAGGTGTGATGGGTGGTTGCAGGGTAATGGTACTTTGGAGGTTAGGGTTGATATGCTGGTGGAGGTGTTTGATCGGTAAGGGGATACTTAGGGCCTTGCGCTACCATCACGGCACCCACTTCCTTCTTCTTCGAAATGTCCCCAGACTGTAAGGCTTTATTGGTAGGTTGCAGCGCCTAAAAGTTAGTAACCATACTGCTTTTGATCCTCTCTTCTACTCTTTCTCCAAACTTGATAATGTTGGAGAACTTTTGATTCTCTATAACCATCAATCTCTTATTTGCAACTTGTTAGTACTTTTTACCCTCGCAATTCTATTTCCTTTTTTTTGTGTTTATGTTATGTGCACCAGTGCTATTTGGATTTCTATGAGTTAATATGATATTGATACTATGCTACTTCGTATATAATCCTGCTCATTTTAATGTCATTCTATAGTTTCAATAGCCTCAACCCTATTCAAGTCCTAATATTAACTCATGTATAGTTAACTAAGTTGATTCCTGATGTTTGCCTGGTTCGTATTAAACCTGATTGATGTCTGTTGCACCTTATTTTTTATTCTTGTACTAGAAACTCTTAGGAAACAAATGCTTGCCCATAATATGTTTGAGTGTGGTTTTCCTCCTTCATGCTAAGTCATTCATGTACAACTTGCTGACCTTCCTGGAGTTAATCCATGATCATGTGAATTTTTTGTGCAAATATTGTCTTAACTCTTAGACAAACATGTTTCTCTATCATTTGTACACCCCAGTATTGTGTTATTGTTGCATGCTTTATGGTGCTATTCTATAGAACCTTGCCTGCTAGAGTTGAGTTTACTTCAGTTTAATGCTTTAGGACAATTCTTTATGCATATAATTTACCCTGTCATGTGTAGTCATCCTACAGAATCTCTGACCTCTTTAAAATTAGGTAAATCTATGTTAATTGATCTATTACACCCGAAAGTGTGGGAGCGGGTGGTTGAAGCGGGGATGAGGATGACAGTGTCTGTATCCGACAACCAGTTCGAGTTCATGTTAGGTTGTTTGCCTACAGAAACTATACACCTTGTTAGGAGGTTAGTGGAACTGTACATAGAGAAGATGAAGGATTTGCACATGGTGTTTATTGACCTAGAGAAAGTGTATGACAAGGTACCTAGAGAAGTTCTCTGGAGATGCCTAGAGGCAAAAGGTGTGTCGGTTCCCTAAATTATGGCGATTAAGGACATGTATGATGGGGCTAAGACTCGAGTTAGAATAGTAGGAGGCGACTCTAAGCATTTTCCGGTTGTAATGGGGTTACACCAAGGTTCTGCGCTCAGTCCGTTCTTATTCGCTCTGGTGATGGACGCGTTGACACACCATATTCAAGGGGATATGCCATGGTGCACGCTATTCGCTGATGACATAGTTCTAATTGATGAGTCGTGAGCCGGCGTTAACAAAAGACTGGAGGTTTGGAGACAGACTCTTGAGTCTAAGGGTTTCAAGCTGAGCAGGATGAAGACGGAATACCTGGTGTGTAAGTTCAGCGCTGAGCCGGTGGAAGTGGGCGTGGATGTGAGGATTGAATCACAGGTCATCCCGAGTAGAGGAAACTTCAAGTACCTTGGTTGGGTTATAAGGGGGGAAGGGAGATCGACGAGGTTATCATACACCGTATTGGGGTAGGATGGATGAAGTGGAGGTTACCATCTGGAGTCATGTGTGACAAGAGAGTGCCACCGATACTCAAAGGTAAGTTCTATAAAGCGGTGGTTAGACCGGCCATGATGTATAGGGCTAAGTGTTGGCCCATTAAGAACTCACATATCCAGAAGATGAAAGTAGTAGAAATGAGGATGTTGAGGTGGATGTGAGGGCACAATAGGATAGATAAGATTAGGAATGATGATATTCGGGAGAAGGTGCATGTGGATCCCATTGATGACAAGATGCGGGAAGCGAGGCTTAGATGGTTCGGACATGTTTAGAGGAGAAGCTTAGATGCTCCGGTAGAGAGGTGTGAGTGGCTGGTTGTGAAGGGAACGAGAAGAGGTAGAGGGCGGCCTAAGAAATATTGGGGAGAGGTGATCAGGCAGGATATGGCGAGGCTCCAGATTTCCAAGGACATAACACTTGATAGGAAGATGTGGAGGTCGATTATTAGGGTTGTAGGTTAGGAGGTAGTTGAGTCTTGCCTTACTTCATATCATTGTGGGACTAGCCAGGTAGGGTTTTTGTCTAAGATAGCTAGTGGCAATGTTGTGTCTTACTATTTCGCTTTTCAGTGCAGGACCTATAAACTAGCTATCGCTTTTGCTTTGCATCTTTCTTCTGATTTTCATGGTGTTCTTATTTTTCCTATGATTGTTGTGTTGATACTAATATTATATCTTTTTGTCCTTTTATTTTTTTGTTTTCTTGAGCCAAGGGTCTTTCGGAAACAGCCTTTCTACTCGTTCGGGGTAGGGGTAAGGTTTGAGTACACACTACCCTCCCCAGACCCCATTAGTGGGATATTACTAGGTTGTTGTTGTTGTTGTTGTTGATCTGGTACACCCATTGAACTATGCTCAAAACCTATTTTGCCTTGATTTTCATGCTAAGTCTTTCCTTAAAAGACTATCTAGTGGTTATCATTCAAGAATTAATCCATGTCCATGTTCCACCTTAGGTTTTCTTATGCTAAGTCTCTCATGATTGGAACTAGGTGAACACTTGCTAATTACCATTGAACAATGTTATAGATTGTTTTGTTTTTGACCTTCATGATAGGAAACTTGTTTGGCTATAGGATCCGCCTCAACCATGCCTCATCTTAGATATTCCTAACAAGTCTTCTACGTATGAACTTCTATTGAACTGCAATTAATTTGAACCATGTCTATCTTGAACCATTGTTTGTTGAAATCTCTATGAGAATTTTTAGCTAAAATTTGTTCTGTTCATGAGCTTATTTTATCTCTTAGGTATCATCTTGTCTAACAGTCCAGTTTCTTTATTAGCTCTAACACCAAGCATCCAATGTGCATGTGTTTATTGGGTTGTTACTTGTATTGTTTGAATTCCTACTGGTTGTTAGTTAATGGGTAAGCAAGACAATTGCCTTCATGTTTAGGTCTTCTTTATTGGCCATGTGTGTTGTTAGATCTGAGCATTAGATTCAGGCATGCTTTATTATTCTTGTGAGCCTGGGGATTTTGGGCATGTTGGGTATACGGAGAGTAAGGCTGGTAAAGGCCCAGAAGGCATCACTGGGTTATTTTGTACTCATGCTGGACCTGTAATTATTGTATTTGGGCATGTAATAGCTTTATTAAGTCTGTAACTATTTTATTTGAGCTTGTATTATTTTATTTGGGCCTATAATAATTTGTAATAACGAATAATGGGGGATTAGTTAAAGTGGGGGGTTGGGATACTTTAATTCTAGCATAAGGGGTAGAAAACATGGTCAGATTTGGGAAATGAAGCTGTTTTAAACGTAGGTTTTTTCATTAGTCCTATAGCCATGCTTTCTAGGTGAGCCACATAATTACAAGAGGTACCAATGTATGCAATTCTTGATTACTCAAACGAGATCATATATGCATGTTGTCTAACAATACATAGAAATAGAGCATGTTGAGCAAGTAGCAAATAAAGTATTTAGATCCTATAGGCATGTTTTCTACCCCTTCATGCGAGAATAAAAGTATCCCAACCCCACACTTTCACTAATCCCCCATTATTCGTTATTACAAATTATTACAGGCCCAAATGGAATAATGTAATCCCAAATAAAACTGTTAAAGACTTAATAGAGCAATTACAGGCCCAAATACAATATTTACAGGTCCAACATAAGAACAATATAACCCAGCGATACCTTATGAGCCTTCACAAGCCTTACTCTTCATATACCCAACAGGCCTAATATCTTAGGCTCACAAGGATAATTAAAGCACACCTGAATCTAATGCTCAGATCCAACAACACACATGGTCCAATAAACAGGCCCAAACATGAAGGCAATTGTCTTGCTTACCCATTAACTAACAACTAGCAAGACTACAAACAATATATTTCTAGACGAGGAAGATATGGACTGCAGTGCAATTTTGGAGGAGAAGGAGGAGGAAGACCTTACCATTTAGACAGTAGGAGATGGAGCTGTTCTCAGGAACTGGACTGCTGCACCATCTCGAGCTCGCCGAGCACTTGGGTAGCCTTGGCAGAACTAGCATGATTTCTTTAAAAAGTTTTTTTTGGCATTTTAAGACATTTCAGTGTTTTTTTTAAAAAATAATTACTCGATACATCGAGTCATACTTGTTTAATGGTTTTTAAGTTTTAACTAATGCACCATTTCTTTTCATTTATTTATATTATTATCTTTCTGTATTTTTTCAACATAATTATTACCTATCATGTTGAATTTACGACTGTGACGTGTAATGAGATAACACAACATGAGGAGAGTGACTCAGAAGATTAGGAAAATGATATAATACCCCAGGAAATTGTCAAAGAAGTAGAGGATTTTGAGAACAAACCAAAGTCCAATCTGAAGGAAACTGAGGCAGTTAACTTGGGGGATTCTAAAACGGTCAAAGGAATGCGCATTAGCATTCATCTATCACCATCAAAGAAGGAGGAGTATATCAGATTTCTAAAGGAATATGACGATATATTTGCATGGTCCTATGGTGACATGAAAGGGTTAAGCACATCCATAGTGGCTTACAAGCTACCTGGCAGGTAAAGTTCTATAGAATAGCACCATAAAACATGCAATAATAACATAATACTGGGGTTTACAAATGGCAGAGAAACATGTTTGTCAAAGAGTTAAGACAATATTGTGCAGAATTCACATGATCATGGATTAACTCCAGGAAAGTTAGCAAGATGTACATGAATGACTTAGTATGAAGGAGGAAAAGCACATTTGAACAAATTATAGGCAAGCATTAGTTTCCTAAGAGTTTCTAGTTCAAGAATCCAAAACAAGGTGCAACGAACATCAATCACGTTTAATACGAACCAGGCAAATATCAGGAATAAACTTAGTTAACTATGCATGAGTTCAAATTAGTCCTTGAACATGGTTGAGGCTATTGAAACTGCAGAATGGCATTAAAACAAGCAGGATTGTATACGAAGTAGCATAGTATCAAAATCATATTAACTCATAGCAATCCAAATAGCACTAGTGCACATAACATAAACACAAACATAAGGAAATTGAATTGCGAGGGTAAAGAGTACTAACCAGTTGCAAACAAAACGAACAAAGAGTGAGAAACTTAAAATCTCAGAAATAGCAGTGATAGAAGGAGAACAATGAAACCCCAAATCTCTAGTGCTTCAGAGTTCACAAGAACCTCGAAGTGGGTTACGAGCAGTGCTTTCACTGGAGGAGGTTAATGAATTAATTCCAGTGGCCTTGGCTTTTAGCCAACCAAGAATTAGTAGTTTCAGAGAATACTAGAGTAAGTGAGTGAGAGAGTAGGAGTGATTGAAGGCCCGTTTTAGGCGATTAGTGAGGGTTTTATACAGTAGCAAAACGTAAACGAACAAACAAGGAAAAAAATTAATAAAAGAAATAATAAAATGAAAATTTATAATCGGATTAGGAGAAGAACCAGACAAACCCTAGTTGAAATCGAATTTAGGGGAAAACATCTACAAGCCCTAATCACAAAATATACCATAATCAAGAGGAGATTTCGTCTTTCAGAGCGTATAAAGCCACAATCGTACCCAAATCCACTGGGTCAAGACTGTATCTAAGAGAACCGGACCTGTCATAAGTGAAATGGTAACGAAAGTTACCATAACTGGGCGAGAAGAACAAAGATGGTAAATAGAATCCACGTGCAAACGCGTATAAGGAAAGGGTGATGGAGGATCTCCTAGGTCGGCTAGGGTTTTGCAGCGAGAAGAGGAAGGTTGAGAGCATTTAGGGGTGGCGGATTAGGAGGAAATGGGTAGGGTTTAAGGGCTTAGTTGATTTAAAAAGGTAGGGTGATCATGGACCGTAGATCTTGAGAGATCAACGGCGAGGATTATAAAACTGTGTGGGGCGGGTCGTTTAATGGGTCGCGACCGGGTTATTTAAAGAGGGTCGTTTGGTTTGGGCTAGGGGTATCGGGCTAAGGTGTTTGGGTGTCTGGGCCGCTAGACTGGTCCAGAAATTGTCCTAATTTTGGCTAGATTTTTAAATAAAGAGATTAAAGAAAAAATAAATTAATAAAATAGCTAAATAATTATAAAAAATATCATTCAAACAAATAAGTATTGTAAAATAATATTATGTGTAAATCGTGTAAAAACGCAAATGTAGTTATATAAATGGAGTAAAATATTATAAAATATGTATATGGGTGTAAATGACTAATTTAAATCACTTAAAGTAAGTTGGGTAGTAATTAGTAAATAATTGAATAATAGAAAAATGCAAGAAATCAATTTTAAAAGCTTTAAAATTGAAGAAATCACTTATATGACCCCTAAAAATTTTGTAATAGTGCAAAACGATATTTTGAAAGTATATGACATATTTTATAAAGTATGAGGGAAAATTTGGGTATCAACAACTGTGGTACCCTAGGTCAAGGTCTGTCATATATTTACATCCTCATTAAGTTATCAGGATAAACACATAGGCCATTCTCTTTCAGATAGACAGAATTAATGCAAGACCAAGCATAGGTGTTATCTAAGGTTCCTTAGCTAAACAACTAGATTAGCATAATGGATAAGCATACTATTAGGGAAGATCCATTAAATCATTAGGAGACTATAATCAAGTTAACATAGTGATTTAAACATAAAGTTTTCTCATATGAGGGAATCTAAAGATTCATGACCATTACTTGATTAGCAGAAACAACATGATAAGTATTAGACACAAGAATAGAAGTTCGTAGGTGTCATTCAATCAATACAATAATATAGGTTACATATAGCTACTTGCACATAATTCAACAGTCATGAGATAGCAAATAATGGCACTCATTACATGGTTGATCTAGGTAAGACAAGCAGATCACAACAAGTTACATCTAGATATGTGATCATGTCTACTAACAAGGTTCATCATATGATGTTTTTTATATTATGATGATAGGCACACATGAATCATTCTATCAAAGCAACATAGTGTCATGAACAAAAATGCCAACTGGAGTTATTTAGGCAAACAGACCAACATAAGAAACATGAGCAGAACCCCTTAATGAAAATCATTCATGGAACTAAACAAATGAACATAATATCATAGGCAAGAACATTAGGATAACACATTGATGCAGGTGTGAAAGTCTTAACAGGATATTAGGAGAAGTTCAAGGGCATGATTTAGTAAACTTAGTCAATATGATAGTGTGAATGTAGCTATTACTCAAATAAACAAGGATAGGCAATATGCAATTACTAACATGGGGGTTTAGCTCAACATAACATGAAGGCTCAATAGGATTTGTCTATAAGAGTACAAAAGTGCAGAATCATTTAATTAGCTAAGTCATGAGAGGCAAAGTTTGATAACCATCACATATTTATTTAACAACGTAAAGACAATATAACTATCAGGAGTACCACTAATTTCAAAGAAAAGAATGACATGAAAAGCAGGATAAAGCAAGAAGAGCAATATATTACTGATGTATATCACGAATAGCAGGTGATTAACAGGTAAACATCATAAACCCAGAGCTGCATTGTAATACCCCGAAAAATTTTGAAGTACTTAAGTGTAAAGTCCCATAAAATTTTTCAAATGAATTCAATGTTTTATGGTGCCGGAGTAGGTATACGTGTTTGAGGATTTTAGAATTTCGCAAATGAATTCAAGGCTCGGACATTTTAGGTTGAACAATGCACTGTAAAGTAAAAATAATTTTGGGCAGAAGAAATGCACTTCTGCGGATCGCATAATGGCCGTAGAGTGAGACAGTCTTTTGGGCAATTTTTGATGTTATTTTCGCGGCCCATTATGCGACCGCAAAATCATTTTGTGTATAGCACTGTGATCGCATATTCAGCTTTGAGATTTTTCGGAGGGAGGTGCTGCGGTACATTATGTGACCGCAAAATAGGTCTATGAGTGGCATAATGACCGCAAACCGAGTCAGATTTGCCCAGTTTTGGAGAGCAATTATGCGGCCTTTTCTGCGGACGACATAAGCATTATGCGGTCGCATATGCGACCGCATACCCTGTTCCGGGGCTTCATTTTTGGATTTTTATAACTCAACCCTACTTCGTTAAATAGACTATTTGGGGTGTGACCAACTTAGTATCAGAACCTAAGGTTTTAAAGCGTCCTAGGATGTCTCAGAGCCGTATCTAGTGGAGTCCCTTTATCGGTGTATTGTCGACCAGATCTTTAATGAGGAGGCTACTTGGACATTTAGGAATTTCTCACTTCTTTGATACTCATGATCGTGCGATAGAGCCCAAGGTAGGGAGCTAATTTCTTCGTCATGTATCATTTTTTTCAGATGAGTAATCCACGAGTTCGAAATAGTGATGAGGGAATGACCGCACCATTGAATCTGGGGGAGATTACACAAGAGTTCGTTGGGACAATGCGTCAAACCGTTGAGGGATTGGAAGAACTTGTTGCTAAGGGAAGTGTCCTTGTTCCTACCAATGTCAGCGCACAATCCATGAGTACTTGTTGCTAAACAAAAGAGGGTTGTTAGTGCTAATGAACAAGTTGTGTGATTTGCAGCAAACGACACTTGGGAATATGTTGGATGACCCTTGAAATATGTTATGGTTGTGGAAAGAGGGGGCACAAGAAGAAAAATGCCCTAGGTTGGGTATGCCCATCCAGTTATGTCCACCATGCGAGAAGGAACATTTGGCGTCATGTTGTGAGTATGCTCAGCAGTGCATTAAGGGTGGTAGCTTTGGGCAATTCCAAAGGCCTACACAATAATCCGGTTCTAGAATTGTTACTTATGCATAAGAAGCTTGGAGGAAGGATAAGGGGTATGCTTATGATGTATGCAAAATGGGTAAATATTAGGTCAGTGGGACGAGTCAGTTTAGCGAACCTCATCCCCATTGTGTGAAGTGTGGGAGATGTCATCCATAAGTATGTCACTATGGTACCAATGTATGCTACAAGTGCGGTATGACATGTCACTTTCAAAGAGATTGTTATTTATCTTGCTAGAGCATGGACATGGGTATGGCCCAGCCAGCTAGTTCTGTAGCTACTATATCCACAGCGCCTCCCCAAGCTCGAGGCACTATAACGTCCGCAAGGCTTGGAATAGCTAGGGGTGGTATTTAGAGCTCGGGAGGGCCCAGAAAATTTTATGCTATGAGGAGACGTCAAAAGTTTGAGGCTTCTCCAGATGTCGTTATTGGTATATTTACAGTCCAGTCTCATGATGTGTATGCTCTTATTGATCCCGGTTCCACTTTGTCATATGTCACTTCTTATGCTACTATGGAAGTTGGGATAGAACCGGAACAACATTATGAGTCGTTCGCTTTATCTACTCTTTGAACGAAACGCATTATTCGTGAAGCCACTCTATCACAAATTCTCTTATATACAACCTCTTGAGGAATTGAGCTCTATAATTATGTCCTTGAATTGAGTTATAACTCTAGGATTAATACTTCCCACTTGCTTTCCTAACTTCTCAACAAGGGACTATACTTGATGAATTTCTTACAGAACCTTTTGATTCAAATGAATAACATCTGCTCATTTGTGCCTATGCACACACCATCGTAATATATACCTATGTGGTATCATATCCAATGTAAGGAAGCCTAGTGTTGAGATCCTTCTTAAGCCACTATTTCTCTCTCTAGTGTATGTGGCTCATATGGCTTGAAAAGTCACCCTACTCCTTTGTGAGTATTATCATGGAAACTTTTCACTGTATAGTAACATGAGAGCATATCTCAGCACCTATCATGTGCGTACATGTCAATTGAAAGGGGTCACTTGTCCGCATAAAGTTTCTGAGAAATTTTAGATTTATCACAAATTCGTCACAAGAAGATCTTGTTGTTTACCCATCTCAGTATGACTTTCATGTTCACTCCAAATCGTCTCACAGTAAGTATCTCACTTTGTACCTAGTATTGTAGTCTTCCATGAAGTGGCCTGGTATTGCGTCCTGAGAGTTATTATGGCAGAAACATGTCTATTTCATTGAAAAATGTTCATTTTCTATAACCAATACATGATTTCATCTCAAATATTTAGATGTCCCAGCTATGTGGTTTCACTCGTGAAAGGTTGAAATTAGATGCTTCCAGATTTTGGCACATATCATGGGTATATTGATTTGAAAGACAAGTTTGTCGCATCTCTAGTTCTCTCATATAGGATCAACTATCGAAAATGGGTTAAGCTGTCAGAATGATAATAATATCACAAGTGTTCAACTTTTTTTTCATCCTCGTAGGCTTGTGGCATAGATTCCTTGTGCTAGTTATTGTTAAGGGCACAATGCAACTTCGTGTATTTTGAAACCCATATCACATTCAGGGTGCCAGAATATTCTCATTTTGAATTAAACATTTTTTCCCTACACTCAAGTAGGTAACTGGTGTCACGTACTTGACTATTCCTCCTAAGGATTTCTATTGCCGATATACTAGTTAACTCTATGCCTCATTTGTCGAATCAATGATATTATCACTATGATTAATCTTATCAGCATTATCAGTAGTAAGCTTCATGTCTTTTAGGATATATAACCTCATGAAATACTATGCTTAGCCCGTTGATAGATTCTGAATAATTCCAGCCAAACCTCGAACCCCGTTGTTCCTCCTTGTATTAAATCTATGGGAGTTGAAGGTTCAAACAGGTCAAAGAAGACACATCATCCCGTGATCAAATATATGGGATAGGAAATTTTATCGTCATATTCATGCTAGCACATTTTAGAGAAATTGTTGGAGGTCGCCAAACGTTTAGTTTGGGTGTTCGGAGTAGAGATTTAGAGTTGAAAAAAGTGAACGGGTTATTCTCAATATTTTTTCCATGAGGATGCTATGTGCATTGTTAATAAAGGTAAAGTATGTGTAGTCCCATTAGGCCTTATGAAATCTTGAAGGAAGTATGCCAAACTATGATTATGATGTTTCCCTATTATTGTTCTCTGTGTACCTGGTGTTTCACGTGTCTATGTCTAAGAAGGTGAAGTTAATGAATATTTGGATTATGAGTAGCAACTATTTGCTATCCTTGTTAGATAAGTTCGGGAGTTGGGATTACCTCCGTTAATGTGTTATGGAGAAGTCTGTAAGTCGAGGAGGCCACCGTGTTGGCTGCGGTTCTTGTCCAGATGCTACTTGTGATAATGTAATGCATGTAATGTTGAGATTAGTGATGTTGATATACATAGAGATGATTTGTTCAGTTGTGGATGTATTGCTAGGAGTTGTTTTGGTGTTACTATGACAGGTGGATAGGCCCAGTTACAGGGGATACTCTGGAGAAATATTTGGAAATTTGGGGAGTTAGCCAAATTTTGAAACTACTGGTATGTTTGAACTAACAGTTGGGCCACATTGAATGCTAATGATGGATTTTCAGCCTCATTCGAGGACGAATGATCCTAAGCGGGGGAGAATATAACACCCCAGAAAATTTCGAAGTACTTAAGTGTAAAGCCCCATAAAATTTCGCAAATGAATTCAAGGTTTTGTGATTTCGGAGTAGGTATACGTGTTTGAGGATTTTAGAATATCGCAAATAAATTCAAGGCTCGGACTTTTTGTGTTGAACAATATACTGTAAAGTAAAAAAAAATTAGGCAGAAGAAATGCACTTTTGTGGCCCACTATGCGGTCGCAGAATCACTTTGCGGATCGCATAATTGCCGTAGAGTGGGATAGTCTTTTGGGCCATTTTTGATGTCATTTTTGCGGCCCATTATGCGACCGCAAAACCATTTCACGGGCCGCAATCTAATCGCATATCCAGCTTTTAGATTTTTTAGAGGGAGGTTCTGCGGCGCATTATGCGACCACAGAACAGGTCTGCGGGCCGCATAATGACCACAAACTGAGTTAGATTTGCCTAGTTCAAGAGGGCAATTATGCGGCCTAATCTGCAGACCTCATAAGCATTATGAGGTCTCATATGCGACCGCATACCCTGTTCCGGAGCTTCATTTTTGAGTTTTTATAACCCAGCCCTACTTCGTTAAATAGACAATTTGTACCATTTATGAGCCAAAAATCTGATGTTTTAGAGAGAAATGAGAGTATTTTAGAGAGAGAGGAAACCCTAGGCTAATTATTCATCAAGTCTTGCTCAAATCTTGGAAGATTAACAAGGAAAACTCACTAGGTCTTCATCCTAGAGGTAAGATTCTACACCCTAGCACGTAATTTCGAAATTTATCTAAGAATGGATAATTAGCAAGACAATTCTTGGGTATGTGAGTTGTTATCTTGCATGCATGTTTTATCAAAGAATATGGGAAGGTTGTGAGCTAAAACTGGTAGAGAATAGGTTGGGGAATGATGTAAACTTTCACAAAAGGGCCTTAAGAACTTTAATGCAAACCTAGTATTTGATAAAATGCTCAAATGAGCTAGAACCATGATCATCCTCCTAATTTTATTCAATTTGTTACATTTTCAAAATAGATTGAAGTTGCTAAGATTTCCGAAATATTTTAAAGTGTAAGGATGCTCAATTGAGGTATGTTGGCTTAACTGTTTCTCTTAGAATGGAATTCCATAATGTTCCCATGAGTTTCAAGGTGTGGGTTGCATATTAGAATGTTATAGTTTTGAATCGTATTTCAAATGAAAGCTAGTATGTCAAGTTGTGTGAGAAAATCTCAATATTCTTAAGACACTTAATTGCTCATATGTGTACCTAAAGTCTTGTTTGGAAAAGTCTTATTGTTGATAATCTATGAAGATGTTTGAAAATTAAATAATTGAATTGGGGGTATAGTGTGTGGACAACGTGTCAAGAATTTAAGTTATGATTGTGGCTAGTCATGCAAATGATTTGAGAAGATGCGATAAAGAATATCAAATAAGCCTCGACTCAATTGTATAAAAATGATTTCGAAAATAGAATTGCCTAAAAGTTTTTGTACTCAATTCATGCCCATAAGTGGCTGCTTTAACTAATGCTTTGCTTTATAAATATATCCAGTGTGATTCGAGCTCTTACATACTCAGGTGTTGAAATTGTATATTGTCATTTCTAGGAAAGAGTATTGTAAGAATAAATGGTGTATTGATTGATTATGATTTGATGTGTGCTTGCATTGCTGGTCGGTATGCCCCATTATTTGGGAAGAAACCTTTTGTGTTTAAAGTTTCCATTACTAATAAATTTGAGGTATATGATTGCTAAAATATTCTATATGTTGATATTTTATGATGATCCTTGAAATTTAAAGAGGTAAAAGTGTGGAATATGAAATACGGGCACCATATCAGGAATAAAGAATCTTGTGAATGGCCAAATGAGCCAAGAAAATATTGTTGTTGTGAGTGACTGGAAATACTAATAAGAATTTATATAATGTGAAAAATGTTGAGGTGAGTACAATTATATTTATGTTACCTTTATGTGCAAAGCAAATCAAAAATATTTTTGGGAGCATCATTAGCAAAACTGAGGAAGGGTGGGTCATAAGGCCCATACTTGAAACTACACGTGCCGATGTAGAGGTGGATTGTGATTATTCACCTTATTTGGGATGAAATTAAAATATTGAAGAAAATTATGATATTATTCCCCTTAATTGGGATGAAACTGGTAACAATTGTGGATTGAAAAAGTCAACCCACACGGCATATGTGGGAAGGCGGCCTAGCTGATCGGGTGGAGATCGGACGCCGTGTTGCGCACAGGGTGGTACTACTCTTGGTAATAACTTTCTTTCGCATCACTCGTCAAATCACATTGTTCGTGGGGAGATGGCCTAGCCGATCGGGCGTGATCGGACTCCGTGCTAACAAAGACAGTGGTATATCGATGCTAATGATCTCCTAACCAAAATTGTATTTGAAGTTCGTATTTTGAAAATTATTATGTTTTAGCTGGATATTTGGATATTGTTGATTGTGACTTGATGTTTCTATGTGTTGTCCTTTCTTATATGGTCATTCTGTTTTGAAAGAGGACTTTTAGCTTTATATACCGCGTATTAGGGTGGGGCAACTTCCAAATCACCAATGCGATGCTCACTTTGCTTGAGCAACATAGTTTCTTCACCGGTGTGTCATTTTGAGCATTTGTACTTAGCTCGGTAGTTTACGGGCGTGAGTAGCTCCGTATGATATATTTTGACTTGTGTGAATCGTCGGTTTTGGCAGAGACTGACCGGCAGGATGGCGACTCTCAGTAGATTCATCTCAAGGTCCTCGAAAAAATGTCATCACTTCTTTTCGCTTCTGAAAAAAAGAACGGCTTCCCCAAAACCCAGTGTTACTGAATACATGAGCATCTAAATGAATACATATTCTGGCTGATAAAACACTGTCTGAAATGTAGAATACTACAATAACGTGAAAGAAAGAATTTCCATGTGCATGACTTAGAGTTAGCAGCCATTGTTCATGCGCTGAAGATTTGGAGGCACTATCTATACGGTGTTCCATGTGAGGTCTATACCTACCATCAGAGTCTCCAGCACCAGTTACATTGGTTGAAATTCGTAGATGCCCTTATGTATTAAATTGGAAAATTGTTGGAACATAGTAAATCCTTTATTTGATTTTGAGTCGTGACAAGTTTGTATCAGAGCCTAGGTTACATAGGTCTCACAAGTCATGAGAAGGTTTAGTAGAGTCCAGCAACTCAGGAAGCATCCACAGGTAATTCCCGCAACGAGCCTTATGGATGTATA
>AWOL01S0013585.1:169388-208229 GCA_000715115.1 Nicotiana otophora | reverse complement strand
CTGATCTTCCAGGCATGTCGCCCGATAGAGATATTGATTTTGGCATTGATTTGTTGCCGGGCAGTCAGCCCATCTTTATTCCTCTATATCGTATGGCTCCTCCTAAATTGAAGGAGTTGAAGGAGCAATTGTAGGAGTAGCTTGATAAGGTCTTCATTCGGCCTAGTGTGTCACCTTGGGGTGCTCCGGTCTTGTTTGTAAAGAAGAAGGATGGTTCTATGCATATGTGTATTGATTATCGCCAGTTGAACAAAGTTACAGTGAAGAAAAGGTATCCATTGCCTCGTATTGATGACTTATTTGATCAGTTACTGGTAGCCAGGGTGTTTTCCAAGATTGACTTACATTCAGGCTATCATCAGTTAATGATTCGGGAGCCAGATATCCCGAAGACTGCCTTTTTTGGGCTGACCAATGCCCCAACAGCTTTTTTGCATTTGATGCACAGTGTGTTCCGGCCTTATCTTGACTCTTTCGTCATTGTGTTTATTGATGACATTCTGGTGTATGCCCGAACTCGGGAGGATCATGAGCAGCACCTGAGGACTGTGCTTCAGACTCTGAGAGAGAAGAGGTTTTATGCAAAATTTTCGAAGTGTGAGTTTTGGCTAGACTCAGTGGCATTCTT
Source organism: Nicotiana otophora (assembly GCA_000715115.1). Taxonomy (NCBI): domain Eukaryota; kingdom Viridiplantae; phylum Streptophyta; class Magnoliopsida; order Solanales; family Solanaceae; genus Nicotiana; species Nicotiana otophora. The sequence continues at coordinate 207,601 of AWOL01S0013585.1, read as the reverse complement.
GGGTCATGTAGTATCGGTTGATGGGATCAAGGTAGATTGAAGAAGGTGGAGGCAGTGCAGAGCTAGCCTAGACCGTCATCAGCTATGGAGATCCGTAGTTTTCTTGGGTTGGCGGGGTATTACCGTCGTTTTGTTGAGGGATTCTCATCTATTGCAGCACTTATTACCAGACTGACCCATAAGGGTGCTCCATTCAGGTGGACAGAGGAGTGTGAGGAGAGCTTTCAGAAGCTCAAGACAGCTTTGACTACAGCCCCAGTTTTTGTATTGCCAACAGGTTCGGGGTCCTACACTGTATATTGTGATACGTTGCGGATTTGTCTTGGCGTGGTGTTGATGCAGGATGGTAGGGTGATTTCCTACGTGTCCAGACAATTGAAGGTGCACGAGAAGAACTATCATGTCCACGACCTAGAGTTAGCAGCTATTGTTCATGCCATGAAAATTTAGCGCCACTATTTGTATGGTGTTCCTTGTGAGATTTACACTGATCATCGGAGTTTGCAGCATCTGTTCAAGCAAACTGATCTTAATTTGTGTCAGCGGGGGTGGTTGGAGCTATTTAAGGATTATGATATCACCATTTTGTACCACCCGGGGAAGGCCAATATGGTGGCCGATGCTTTGACTCAGCGGGCGGAGAGTTTGGGGAGTTTAGCATATCTTCCAGCAGTATAGAAACCCTTAGCATTGGATGTTCAGGCCTTAGCCAGCAAGTTTATGAGATTGGATATTTCTGAGCCGAGTCGAGTTTTGGCTTATGTGGTCTCCCGGTCTTCTCTTTATGATCATATGAGGAAGCGTCAGTATGATGACCCCTACCTGTTTGTCCTTAAGGACACGGTTCAACACGGTGATGCTAAGGAGGTTATTATTGGGGATGATGGCGTATTGAGGATGAAGGACAGGCTATATGTTCCTAATAGATGGTTTGCGTGAGTTGATTCTTTAGGAGGATCATAGCTCGCGGTATTCCATTCATCCGGGTACCGCAAAGATGTATCAGGACTTGAGGCAGCATTACTGGTGGAGGAGAGTGAAGAAGGACATAGTGGAGTATGTGGCTCGGTGCCTAAAATACTTGCAGGTGAAGTATGAGCATCAGCGACCGAGTGGGTTGCTTCAGAAGCTAGAGATTCCAGAGTGGAAATGGGAGCGGATCACTATGGATTTCATTGTTGGACTCCCACAGACTCAGCGGAGGTTTGATGCGATTTGGGTGATTATGGATAGGCTGACCAAGTCAGCTCATTTCTTTCCTGTGATGACTACATATTCTTCCAACCAGCTGGCTCGAATCAACATCCGTGAGATCGTAAGGCTTCATGGCGTACCGGTATCTATTATCTCTGACCGGGTACACAGTTTATATCACGGTTCTGGAGGGCTGTACAGCAGGAGTTGGTACTCATGTTGAGTTGAGCAAAGCATTTCACCTTTAGACGGACGGACAGTCCAAGCGCACTATTTAGATACTAGAGGATATGCTCTGCGCCTGTGTGATTGATTTGGGGGGTGCTTGGGACCAGTTCTTGCCACTTGCGGAGTTTGCCTATAACAATAGTTATCAGTCAAGCATTCAAATGGTATCGCATGAGGCTCTGTATGGTAGGCGGTGTCAGTCCCCAGTGGGTTAGTTCGAGCTGGGCGAGGCCAGATAATTGGGTACAGACTTGGTCCAGGATACCCTGGATAAGGTGAAGGTGATTCAGGATTAACTTCGCACAGCCCAGTCCAAACAGAAGAGTTATAGGGATCGGAGGGTTCGCGATGTAGCATTCATGGTTGGAGAGCGGGTCTTGCTTCGGGTTTCGCCTATGAAGGGCGTTATGAGGTTGGGAAGAAGGGAAAGCTGAGCCCACAGTTTATCGGCCCATTTGAGGTGTTGCGACACGTTGGGGAGGTTGCTTATGAGCTTGCCTTGCCTCCCAGTCTTTAGGGGTCCACCCAATATTTCATGTTTCTATGCTCCGAAATTATCACGGTAATCCAGCTCATGTGTTGGATTTTAGCTCAGTCCAGTTGGACAAGGATCTATCTTATGTCGAGGAGTCGGTGGCTATTTTGGACAGGCATGTTCGAAAGCTGAGGTCAAAGAACATTGCTTCCGTAAAGGTTTAGTGGAGGGGTCAGCCGGCGGAGGAGGCGTCTTGGGAGATCGAGCATGTTATGCACAGCCGTTATCCTCGTCATTTTACCGCTTCCGGTATGTCTCTATGCTCGTTCGAGGACGAACGATTGTTTTAAGAGGGGGAGGATGTAATGATCCGACCGGTCGTTTCAAGAGTTATAGCCCCAATCCCCTATTACCTGCTTCTCCTATATCGCTTTTTGCTATTGTGACTTGTCGGGAGGTTTCGTTTTGGTATTTTTGGAGTGTTTTGGGATACTTAGTCCCTAAACAGAAGCTTAAGCCTTAGGATTTGGACCGCAGTCAGAACTGTGTGAAGACGACTTTGGAAGGGAGTTCCGTTGGTTTTGTTAGCTCCGTTAGGTGATTTTGGACTTAGGTACGTGTCCGGATTGTGTTTTAGAGGTCTGTAGCTCATTTAGGCTTGAAATGGCAAAAGTCGAAGTTTTAGAGATTTTGATCGGTAGTGAAATTTTTTATATCGGGGTCAGATCCTAATTCCGGAAGTTGGAGTAGGCCCATATGGTTGAATATGACCTGTGTGCAAAATTTCAGGTCAATGGGACGTGGTTTGGTTAGTTTCGGCATCGGTTGTCGAATTTGGAAGTTTCAAGTTCTTTAAGTTTGAATCGGAGGATGATAAATGATTTTAGCATTATTTTTGATGTGGTTTGAGGGCTCGACTAAGTCTTTATGGTGTTTTAGGACTAGTTGGTAGGTTTGCGTGAGGTCCCAGGGGCCTCGGGTATGTTTCGAATGCTTAACGGATTGAGTTTGGGACTTATGCAATTGCTGAAGCTGCTGCAGCTGGTGTAATCGCACTTGCGCACTTTGGGCCGCAGAAGTGTCCATGGAGCCGCAGAAGCGGTTTAGGCCCTGTCAAGCTGGGGCCGCAGGTGCGGCAATAGGTCCGCAGAAGCAGACACGCAGAAGCGGAAGAGGAGAGTAGGTGCGGGCCCGCAGATGCGACCCTTGTTTGCAGATGCGGACCCAGTTCCCCTTAAGTGAGTTTCGCACCTGCGATGGTATTTTCGCAGATGCGGTTGAAGGCTCGCAGAAGCGAGATCTCTGGCAGAAAAAGGGCTAAGTGCGAAGGTTTCATTTCATTCTTCATTTTTGGACTTGAGAGCTCGGGATTGGGCGATTGTTTGAGGGATTTTCAGAGGAAGCTTTAGGGTAATGATTCCTAACTCATTTGTGGTTGTATTCCACTAATCTATAGTTGTCTTCTCTATTTAATTTCAAATTTGGGGGAAAATGGAGAAAGTTCTTAGGCCAAATTTTGGGATTTTGATCGAAATTTTGGTATCTGCTTTGAGTAATTTTGGTATGAGTGAACTCATGAGTGAATGAGTGTTCATATTTTGTAACTTTTATCCGATTTCGAGACGTGGGCCTGAGGAGACCTTTTGGGAGTATTTTTTAATTTCTTGCTTTAGCTTTGATTTTATTAATTAGATTAATTTCTTATAGTTATATTTATGGTATGTAATTGATTTTGGCTAGATATGGGTCATTCAAAGGAGGATATTCGTGAAAAAGGCATTGTTACCGATTGATTGAGCTTGGTTCGAGGTAAGTGGCTTGCCTAACCTTGTGTGGGGAAAATTCCCTTAGGATTTGGTGTTGCTATGATATGTGAGCGTCGTGTACGTGAGGTGACGAGTGCGTACATGGGCTATTTATGGAAAAACCTAATTTTCTTTACCAAGTTATAGCCTGTTTTCATCTTATCTGAGTATACTAGCATGTGTAGTTATCCTGTTAGCCTATAATAGCATGTCTACGTGTCCTAATTGCCTATTTAAACTCTTTGCAGCATGTTTAGTAAATCCCGCTTCTTTCTTCACTTGTAGTTAGTCTAAATTATAGGTTTTTTGTTGTAACTATTATATTCATTTGTTTGAGCTGCGTATTTACTTTGGGACTAGGGGACGATATCCCGGGAGATCCCCCCTACATATTTATTTTTGAGACTACGAGGCGATTCCTCGGGAGATCTCCCTGCACATTTACTTTTGAGACTACGAGGCGGTTCCTCGGGAGTTCTCCCTACATATTTACTTTTGAGACTACAAGACGGTACCTCAGGAGATCTCCTTGCACTTTTATTTTGGGACTACGAGACGGTATCTCGGGAGATCCCATGTTGTTTATCCTTGTGTTCTGCGTTGCTACTTTGCTATGTTCTCCTTGTTTAAATTCCAGTCTCTTATTATATTGTTATACTCTCGTGCTTATTTATTATATACCAGTAAGGCCTTGACCGGACCTCGTCACTACTCGACCGAGGTTAGGCTTGGCACTTACTGGGTACCGTTGTGGTGTACTCACGCCCTTTCCTGCACATGTTTTTCGTGTGCAGATCCAGGTTCCTTTTACCAGCCTCGTCCTTAGTCGCTGCTATTTTCGAAGAACTTCAAGGTACATCTGCCCACGCCCGCAGATCCTTGGAGTTCCCCTCTATTCCCCTATGTTGATTCTTCTCTTATTTCTATAAACACTGATGTATAGAATAGTTAGAACTTCGTAGAAGCTTGTGACTTACGGTATTCCGGGTCTTGGGAGTGTCATGTATATTTCAAGCGTTGATTATTGTATATGCCGAGCGGCATCTCAATTGCTTATTAAAATATCTGTTACTGTGAGTTGTTAATTTTCATATTTTTCATTTCATTTCCGCAAGTGTTAGGCTTACCTAGTCGTAGAGACTAGGTGCCGTCACGACATTTCACGGAGGGAGAATTTGGGTCGTGACATAAAGTTGTTGAGGATTCTGAGTTAGGGGGAAGCCAACGTGAATCCATGCCTGACATAGAGGCTCAACCAGTCGATGTTGATTGTAGCGATGATTCTCAAGTAAAGAAGAAACAAATTGGCGTGGCACCCAAGAAGATAATTTTCTTAAAATTAGTATCTCTGCTTTTGAACATATCATACATTGTTATTTTTTTATTTCCCGGTATGCTTTTGTATTATATTATAGTTATAGCCAGCTGTGTGAACTGGGAACGACCCCGTATAACTGTATACCCTATTGGTATAACTATATAATATATTGGTATTATATGTTTGTTGGAATCTCAATTGCGGGAATGACCCCATACAACTATATACCCTGTTGGTATAGGTATATACTATATTGGTATCATACCTTTTTGGCTGTATTAACTTCCTTTAATTGGTACATTATATGATTTTTCTTTAATAATAGTAGTATAGTATAATATCTTAAAATATTTTCTTATATTAATATGTGGTATACTATTTTTCTATTTTTCTCTTTATGCATGTGTGTTATGTAATAGTAGAATAGTCATATATAGTTGGTGGAAATTAACTAGTAGTATTGTATAACTTGTTGGTATAATTATATGTCATATTGGTATCATATGGTAGTTGTAATATTTTTTGGTTGTTTTAGCTGCATTTTAAGTGAATTCTATTTCTGAAATTATTTATATGATCATGGTTTGCTTTGTTGAGATTCCCGTGTGCCTATGAACATAGAGTACGTGTGTTATGTAATAGTTTTTTAAGTTATAGGCAGTTGTTGGAACAACCCCATACAACTATATACTGTAACTACCCGGCCAGTCGTTTTGAGTGTATTAGCCCCGATCCCCTATTTACTACTTTTCCCGTATCTATTTCTGCTTATGTGACTTGTCGGGAGGTCTTTTTTCTGGTTTCGGGGTGTTTTGGGATACTTAGTCCCTAAAATGAAAGCTTAATTCTTAGGAGTTTCACCATAGTAGGAATTATGTGAAGACGACTCTGGAATGGAGTTACATCGGTTCTGTTAGCTCCGTTGGGTGATTTTGGACTTAGGAGCGTATTCGGACTGTGAATCTGAGGTCTGTAGCTAATTTAGGCTTGAAATGGCGAAAGTCGAATTTTTATGAAGTTTGACTGAGGGTTGACTTTTTGATATCGGGGTTGGATTCCGATTTCGGAAGTTGGAGTAGGTCCATAATGTTGAATATTACTAGTGTGCAAAATGCGAGATCAATCGGACGTCGTTTGTTATGATTCGGCATCATTTGTAGAATTTGAAAATTTCGAAGTTCATTAAGTTTGGATTGGAGGGTGATCGTGTTTTTTGTTGTTGTTGGACATGTTTTGAGGGTTCGACTAAGTTCGTATGGTATTTTAGGATTTGTTGGTATATTTGGTTGAGGTCCTGGGGGCCTCGGGTGTGTTTCAGATGCTTAACGGTTTGAATTTGGACTTAGGCAAATGGCTGAAGTTTTCTGATATCTGGTGGTTTTGCACCTACGGTGGGGAAACCGCATATGCATACTCGCACGTCCGGATGAAGGAGCGCAGAAGTTGGGGTTGAGGATATGGCCAAGGGTCGCAGGTGCGAGGATATTTTCGCATCTACGAGCCCGTAGATGCGCTCGAAGCTCCGCAAATGCGGAGAGTGAGATGGAGCGGAAGATCGCAGAAGTGGACCTTTGTCTACAGGTGTGACCATTTGTTACCAGATGCGGACCCAGACCCTTAATTCATTTTCGCACTTGCGAGGGAAATTTCATAGGTGCAGCATCGCAGGTGCGACAGTAGGTCCGCAGATGCGGAAGAACTGGACAAAAAAAAGGATTTCGAGGGTTTGATTCCCATTTCGATTTTGGGACTTTGAGAACTCGGTGTGAGGCGATTTTTCGAGGTTTCTTCAAGAAGATTGTTGGGGTAAGTAATTCTAACTCGGATTGGACTATATTTCATGAATCTATTGCTATTTTCATCATCTAATTAGGGATTTGAGTTGTAAATTTGTGGGGAAATGGTAGAAACTTCATAGGCTAAAATTTCGAGTTTTGGAAAGTGATTTGAGGTTGGATTAGAGTAATTCTTGTATGGTTGGACTCGTGAGTGGATGGGTGTTCACATATTGTGACTTTTGTTGGATTTCGAGATGTGGGCCTAGGGGCCGGTTTGAGCCTATTTCAGATTTTGGCTTATAATTTCGTATTGTTCTTGTGGAATTGATTCTTTTATCCTATATTAATTGTATCGTACTGCTTGTGGCTAGATTCGGGGCGTTTGGAGATTGATTCGAGGGGAAAAGGCATTGCGGAGTAGGATTTTGCGCGGTTGTAAGTAAGTAACAGTTTTAAATCTGGTCCTGAGGGTATGAAACCCCGGATTTTGGTATGATGTGATTCTTTTGAAAGTGACGCACATGCTAAGTGACAGGCGTGTGGGCGTGAACCGTGGGGGATTGGGACTTGGTCCGTCTCGTGATACTGTAAAGTCGAATAGCTTATTGTGAATTACATGCTCCCTCTGTCTTCTAGAAATTTGACTGACATTCATATTAGAAACCATGCTTAGGGCATATGTTATCAATGATGGGACCCGCAGCGGTCTAGTACTAGTTGATTAACTGCTATTTGCTGTCTTGAACTCAGTCACAATGCTACTTGCGAGTCATATCTCTGTTTCCTTTTGTTTTCTTGTTGACACTTGTTATTATCTCTTTTGGTTGATTTGTATGATTTCTATAAGCCCGAGAGAGATGGAGTGTTTAGTGACTGAGATAGGGCCTAAGTGCCGAGTTGTGAGTTATGTAAAGGTATATGGATCGGGTTGCATGCCACAACGAGCCTTATGGCTATTTATGGACTGTGGATCAGGTTGCACGCTGCAACAAGCCTTATGGATATTTATGGACTGTGGATCGGGTTGCACGCCTCAACGAGCCTTATGGATAATTATATGATTGGGTCGGGATGCACGCCGCAGCGATATAGCGCTTGGGTTGAAAGGAGCCCCTCCAGACTCTGCACACCCCCAGTGAGCGCAAGTACCTATTGAGTGTGAGTACTGAGGGCTGAGAGCCGAGTGATTGAGTTGTTGTGATGAGTTGAGTGACTGTTGCCCTGAGAGGCTGTACTTGTTTTTCATTTGTTGATGCACTTAGTTGCTATCTGTCATTGTTGTGAAATTTCTAAAAGATTCTATATCCGGATTACTTGCACTTTAACTGTATAAAACTGATTTGACTTAAACTGCCGGATTTGAAAGCATGTCTATTCTTTGCTGGAATTATTGAAAATGAACTGTATTCGTATAGCTCGTCACTACCTTCTCAATTCCTTATTTATTTTTGTTACTTACTGAGTTGGTTGTACTCATGCTACACCCTGCACTTCGTGTACAGATCCAGGTATTTTCGGTCATAGCGGGTGTTGATAGTTGAGCAGCTGATTCCGGAGACTATCGAGGTAGCTGCATGGCGTTCACAAGCCTTGGCTCTCCTTCATTATCTTTATCGCATTTTAGTTCTTATTCCTTATATGTTGTATTAGACTGCTCCTGGGTATAGATGCTCATGTACTCAGTGACACCCCGATGTCGGGCTATTTTTTTCCGCACTTATGCTATGGGTTTTATCCCGTTTTTATGAAAAACTCTGGTTACTTTAAATGTCTTGATTCATTTTTGTTAAATGTTGAAAGTGTTGGAAACGTCGGTTTTCCTAGTATCATGATAGGCGCCATCACGACGGGTCAGGTTTTGGGGATCATGACATATACCTTGTTAGTATAGCTATATGTTATATATTGGCATATTGGTGTCATATGCTTTTGGATCCTTTTTTGGCTGTATTGGCTGCATTTAATTGGTACACTATTTATTTTTCCTTTAATAATAGTAGTATCGTACAATATCTTGAAAATACTTTATAACTGCATACCTTTTTTATTTTTCTCTTTATGCATGTCTGTTATGTAATAGTAGTATAGTCATTTATAGTTGCGTGAAATTAGCCAGTAGAACTGTGTACCCTGTTGGTATAGTTATATGTTGGTATCATATGGTAGTTATAATATTTTTGGTTGTTTTAGTTGCATTTTAAAGTGAATTCTATTTCTGAAATTATTTATATAAATATGTTTTGCAGTGTTGGGATTTTCTTGTGCCTATGGACATAGATTATAAACCAAAGGTAGATTGGGATACCAACTGCAATGTCATTCGTCTGTTGAAAGAGAATTTAACAAAGAAGCAACTTTGAATGTTTAAGAAAACATACTTTGGATATTCTTTGGATCTGCCACCAGCTATTGTGCAGATTCGGGTTATGCACCATTTACTTATTAGAGAAGTACATAATGAGATGAAAAATAAGATGCGGTATGTAATGAGTGATTCTAGGTTGCGCTTTAGTTTGGGTGAATTTGCACTCGCTACTAGGCTGAAATGTAAGGGTAATACAAGTATAGAGAGTGTATCGGAGAATAGGTTGATTTTAAAATATTTTGGGACTGCATCTGTGACATTGGCCCAACTAGTAGACTTTTTTTGCGAAGCAGAAATGGGAGACAGATGATGATGCGTTGAATATAGCAGTTCTTTATTTTGTGAACAACTTCTTACTTTTTCTGAACCAAATGTTATTTCACGGTGTTACATTGACTTGGTTGAGTGCGGTGATTTTAATAATTATCCCTGGGGTATCGATGTTTAAAACGCAACAATCGACTCGTGTTCCAATAAGTTTCAAGATAAGCCTTCTTTTTATAGACTCGGTGGCTTCCCGTTGGCTTTATAGATTTGGTTGTATAAATGTTGTCCAAGTTTGGATGGTCACTCTGCTGATCATATTGGAAACAAACTTCCACGAATTCTGAATTGGGTAGTCAAAGGTCAAATACATAATGAGCGAGTTGCTTTGCGAATGTTTAGCTTGCAACGCGGGCAGGTAATTTTCTTATACTTTTATTGCATCTTTTAATGTTTTGGTACAGTAGTTTAGTCACGGGTAGTTGAAGCAATATTTCAAAGTAATGATATACTCTGTTGGTATACATGTATACCATATTGGTATCATATGGTTATAGGGATCTTTTCTGCTACTTATACTTTTATTGCTACTTACACTTTTAATTCTCTCATACTTTTATTGCTACTTATACTTTTAACCTTTTCATATTTTGAGGAGGTGCTTGCAGCTATTGGTAGGAAATCAATAAAACCAGAGGGAAATTCAACGGTATTGTTTTTTATATAATATAATATTATAGTATATTGTTCAAAGATGCAATATATGCTTATAGGATACTATTACATTCTTTACTTTTAGTGCACATAGTATTATTGTAATATACATAATAAGACAGTTGTTATTTTCTCATTTTCTGCATAAGCAACAAGATAATAATCCTTACTTTAGTGAGATGCACAATGATTATGACCAGTTTGAAAGGGGCGACAGTGGGAATGTTCTTCTAGTTATTGGAGATAGCACGCCCAAAGCGCCTTCTACTATGTAAATCACATATTTGGTTTTTTTTTGCTGTTATTTTTTGAAAATAGTACTTTCGATTATACTTTTATATGTTTAGTGTCTGGTTTTGGTGGGGTTGGTCGAGAGGGTGGTTCCAGTGGTGTCAATGTGAAGAACGTCACAGCAAGGCATGGCGTAGTTACTGATGATTTGCGTTCTGGTAAAATGTTGTATATGTATTTTTTTTATTCTTTTTTTATTTATTTAACTTTATGTATTTGTGTGTTCACTAACCTTTTAAAACTTTTTTCAGCCCCCTTTGTAAATAAGCATGATCTTGGCTTGGATTCTGACTTTGAACTGTCTGCATCTGCAATTGATCAAATCACTGCCATTACACAACGGGCAAAATATAAGCAGCCATCTCATGATGCTAAAAAGTCTGGATCTGCTTCGTTACCATCTGGAATCGCTGCACAGACACGACCAGATGTTGTTATTTAGTCTAAAGCTCCTCCTTTACTACAAAATACTGCTCCACAGGATACGATTGTTGATGTTACTAATTCTGAATTTGGCATGTAAATGAAAGATTTTTGATAATTTTTTTATTTAAATAGTGATGTTGATAATGCTTTTATGTGTTCAGCATCTCCGGTTGATGGTGTTGGTCAAGCGGATGTAGGTGGCAGTAATGTGAATTTGTCTTCTGGTAACGTCTTCTATATATAACTTTTTATTCTTTTTTAAAAAAATTCATAATTTTGTATATTTGTTGATTCACTAGCATTTTGTAATTTAAGCTCCATATCGACACGAGGGTGATCTTGACTTGGATTCTGATTTTGAATATACTGATTCTCAACTTGATCTAATTGCTGCCATTACACCAGAAGGGAGACGTAATGTAAATTAAACTGAAAATGAACTGACAACTTGTGATGTAAAGAAGTCTAAACCTGATCAGTCGGTATCAAGAATTGTTGTCCAAACACAAACAGATGTTGAAACAACTCCTGTAGTTTTCACACGGAGAAGGCGCCCTGCAGCTGTAAATCAGTCGACGTATAGGAATGACTGGCAATCTGGTGTTAGTGCAGTTGGGGGATCCTCGAAGATTATAAAAGGAAGATTTCTATTTATAAATGACATTTCAGTGGCTGTTGATTATAAGCTTACGACTGCATTCTCAAACATTATTGAAGCAGACATTCAATTGGGAGAATGCGTATTCGTTTTCATGTACTTTTGTTTTCATGTTTTTTGTAATTTTTGTTGATGTATTTCTTATCCATATCTTCTTTTATACGAAATAAGGAAGTGTATTTACTTCGTGATCGAAAGTTGGACCCTTGTTTTGACTTTGAAGTTTAACAGATTGATGATTAAATATTTCTCCACACATTAAACTATTCAGGCATGCCACTGTCTAGTTCGGTATATGTACTACTTTTTATTTTTATTTTTATATTAGTTCATGCATATTGTTAGTGTTAGTCATGTTTTCTTCCTATATTTTTTGCAACACTTGAATATTATATTCTACTATCTTAGAAAGAAGGCGAAATATGGAATTAATATGTAAAGCACAACAACAGATACTCTTTTTAGTAATATCATTCAAAGGGTTTACACATAATTTGTAAAAGGGGGGAAACATGATCATTTGATTGATAGATCAGACGATATCATGGAGTACATGATAGGATTTAGGATGTATTGCAACACTCTATAGAACCATGTTGATCATGTCCTCTTTCCAATTAATTTGGCAAAAAAGTGGCATTGGATATTGCGGTGTGTATCATTACATAAGAGATATTTTTAAGTATATAAATCTCTACGTAGTCTAAAGCACAAAAAAGCTATTCAAAAGATGGCAGAGGCATATGATGTGTTGATACCCCTATTTCTAGTTAGCATTGAAATTTATAACCAAAGAAGTGACATTGTAGTAGAAAATGGTCTGCACATGGGAAAGGGCTTGACTGATCCATTTGAGATTGAACTGATTAAAAATCTGCCAACATAGCAAAATTCGTAAGAATAGTTACTTTTTTTTTACTTTGTTTTCCTCATTCATATTAATATTTTTCACTACGAATTGATTTTTATATTCTATTCATTTGTTTTATTTCAGAGATTGTGGAGTATATGTTGCATGCTTTGCTGAGTACATTATTGAAGGTCTTCCAATCCCTATTGCCAATTTTAATATGGATGGTCTTCGAGCTAGGTTTGGTATACTGTTGTGGAACTATGGGAGGAACAAGCAGTTGCATGGTGAATCAAGTGAATCTGAGGCTCCAGTAGTAACAAAAAGGACTCATGGAAAGAAGCGCAATAAGTAGTATAGGTCTCTTTTTGCTTTTAGTTAATCGTAGCATGAAAACTTTGTAGGATTGTAATAATTTTTGGTGAAGTATGGTATTTTTTATTATTAGATTGTAAAAACGCTAGCTTTTAAAAGTGTATTCTAGGAATACAATTGTAATAGTATAATATGTTGCTATAGCTATTTTAATGTTAGAATCTATCTTCAGTTTGTTTTATTAGGCTTTTCTTAGGCTTCTTCAATAAAGTTGTTGGTTTATTAGCAATGACTTTCGGAGACAAAATTTTCTCAGCACTTGAAGTCAAGTCATTAGTGCAGAACAGGGTTGTTACAGTAGCACTGTTAGTTTGTACTCCTACTGCCATTTGTAGTAGGAGGAGCACTGTTAGTTCGCTGTAATACAACAATAAAAGTTATTTTTGGAGGTGTATTTTTAAAGGAGTTACGACGTTCAAAAAGAGGAACTATGTTGCTATTTGGTTGAAGAATAGGGGTGACTATTAATTTGAATGAGAAGAAATATTTTTAGAAAGCGAATTGGTTTTGAATTTGTATTGAGAGCAGTTTTTAGTTGTAGTTGAATCTAAGAAATTCTGTGCAGATTTTGTATTGCTGCACCGGTTGTATTCTGCAAAGATTTTGGCACAGGTATATTAGTGCAGTAGAACTAGATACCAATTAGGTATATAAATATACTATTTGGGTATAACGTTGTTTTTGAGTACCTTTGTTTCCTGCAGCAACTAGATGTAAATACTGACATGAGTTGCAAAGTGTGCCAATTTTGTTGAGGAGGTATGTACAAATGTTGCATTTTTTTGGTGTACCACTTGTATTTCTGCACATATTTTGGTTTAGCCATATTAGTGTAATACAACTATATATCAATATGGTATACAATATACCATTCGTGTATCATATTGTATTTGAGTACCTTTTTGTTATACTTCAATATTAACATGAGTTGCAAAGTGTGCCAATTTGGTTGAGAAAGTATGTACATATATTTGCATTTATTTGGTGGACCACTTGTATTTCTGCACATATTTTAGCTTAATCATATTAGTGCAATAAAACTATATACCAATAAGGTATACAAATATATATTCAGACATTGTATTTGAGTACTTTTTTAGTTATACTTCAATATTGACATGAGTTGCAAAGTGTGCCCATTTTATTAAGGAAATATGGACAGATGTTGTATTTATTTGGTGCACCACTTGTAGTTCTACACATATTTTAGTTTAACCATATTAGTGCAATACAACGATATACAAATAAAGTATACAAATATACCATTTGGGTATCACATTGTATTTGAGTACCTTTTCCCCATGCAGTAACTGCATGTAAATGGCTTCCAATTTGTTATACTTCAATACTGACATGACCTGCAAAGCGTGCCCATTTTGTTAACGATGTATGTATAGATGTTGCCTTTGGAGTACCACTTCTATTTCTGCATATATTTTGATACCAATAAGGTATATAAATAGACCATTTGGGTATCATATTATATTTTAACGCCTTTTTTGCTGCAACAACTAGATGTAAATGCATCCCGCTTTTATGTACTAAATTGCAAGTAAACAGATTCTTATTGAAAACACAAGTAGCCATATTAAATTTTTGCCACAAAGAATCACCATACCAAATACATGTCTAGTGCAGGACATGCATTTTATTCTTTGCAATTCAAATGATATGATTCTATGTTATATGAGTTCTATAAAAACATTGAGGCATTATATCAGTCTCTCTTTGGAATATTTCGGCACATTCTCTGGTTGTGTCCTTTTTTCCCGCATAGTGCACATGTAACTATATTTACTTCCCAACCTCCTATACCTCTCTTTTTTTTAGGTCTTCCTGGTTTAATTTTTCCTTTTGGTGGAAGTACCACTTGCGAAGAGACATGTTCTAAAATTTGTCACGTTGTTTCATCCGGCAGAGGGATTACTGGGATCTCATATATTTTCAGCAAGTAGTCTATGATGTAGTAATCTGAGCAATACTTGTATGAATTCATATAGAATTTTTGTATAACTGCCATTGCATATGAACATGGAATATCGTCTAACTGAAACCTTCCACAAGTACAATTTTTTTCATGTAGGCGCACCACATTTCCCGTTTGGCCATCAATTACTAAATGTAAGAATTGAGTTGATGGAAATACTTAATATAGTTTTAATTAAGAAAAATCATTAGCTGTATGAAGTAATAGTATTTTTTAATAACAATATGCAGTTGTTTAGTGAAATCTCTAAAGTGCAGAAGTAAAACTACAGTACATGTAGTGTTTTTATGATTCTGAAAATGCATACAGTCATCGTCTGTGATAAGATAGTATTATCTGCCAATATGTTTTCATACTTTATACCGATCTTCATAAACGATTCCACGGCATCCTTCTGATTGGTGTAATTCTATTTTTGAATCAACGTCGTCATAAAGTCAAGCAAATTCACAACTGGGAGGTCTCGTGCATGCTTATTTGTTGCATTTACTGATTCTGCAATATTCGATGTCATGTTCATGGTTATATTTGCCTTGGAATGTGCCCGGGATCATTTATCATATCCAATATCCATCAGGTATGTTTTTACTCTACTATCAATAGATTCTAACTCTGCCATATGCCTGTTGAATTCTTCAATAGTGTATGCTCTTGCTAACGAAAAGTGTACTTCTTTGATTTATTTTTGGCTCTTTCTGAAGTTCGTTTTTATGTTGTTCCACAGATGGAACATACATGCACAATGAGGGACTTCTGGATAAACAATTGAATTTGCTCTCCATATACCATTATGCATGTCTGATACAATGCACATTCCCTCTCTTTGTCCATAGTCTTCTCTGAACTGCACAACGAACCACTCCCACGATGCATCATTTTCCGAATCAACAATTGCATATACAAGGGGTAGAATTTGTCCTATAAAACCAAATAAAAAAATATTAGTTACAACACACAATATTAATATATCATTTTATATAGTAGTATAGTCATAGGTAGGTGCAGGTATATAGAAAAATAATTATATACTCTATTGGTATACTTATACCATATTGGTATCATATGATATTTGAATATCTTTTTTGCTGCTTTAACTGAATGTAATTGTATTGCATTTTTAAAATAGTAAAGTACATCAATTATTCAATACTGATTCTGAGACAACTTCTTTTCTTACCCTGCGTCTTGCGTGGAAGCCGTTAGTATGGTCTATCTATATGTTGACTTTATAAAACTTCCATCAACTACAATTGTTGGCCTACAATAGATCCAGCCTTTAATCGATGTATATATAGCTATGAATGCATACAAGAAGCTCCCATCTACTTCAGTGTGTAGTCGTGTCACTGATCCTGGGTTAGCGTTTCTAACATGTAAAGATAGATTGGTATTTTCTTGTATGACTCACTTGGTATTCCTCTCAACAATTGCATTGCTTTTTATTTTAATCTCCATGCTTGCATGTAGCTTAAGTCCATACCATATGCTTTTTTGGATGTCTCTCTGGATATATGTTGGTGTATATATAGATTTTGGGTCAACAAATTTATCTTGTACTACGCTGCAATAAAAGCTGAGACAGCTTGCTTTTGTGAACAAAATCTCTTATCATTTAAACAACTATGGACAAAATTGAAATCTGTCACTTTGAAAAGATTTGATGCTCATAGGCTTGATGCTTTAAGTCTCCTAGTGCACCTTTCACCCACGCAATCAAGGGTATACCTGTTTATAACAAATGTAGTTATGTATTATGTTTTACTAATAAAAAACACACACAAACCAGTATAATTCTATACTCACATAGTATACTCATATAGCATACTTATATACTATATTAGTATCATTTTTTACTGATAAAAAATACAGATATACTAGTAAAATTCTATAATCACATAGTATACTGATTTAGCATATATATATACTATATCGGTATCATATTTTACTGATAAAAAATAAAGACACAAACTAGTAGTATTCTATACTCACATAGTATACTCATATAGCATACTTATATATTATATCAGTATCAACTTTTACTGATAAAAAATACAGACAAATCAGTACAATTCTATACTCACATAGTATACTGATTTAGCATACATATATACTTTATAGATATCATGTTTTACTGATAAAATACATACACAAACCAGTACAATTCTATACTCACATAGTATGCTCATATAGAATCATGATATACTATATCAGTATCATCTTTTACTGATAAAAAATACTGACAAACTAGTACAATTCTATACTTACATAGTATACTGATTTAGCATATATAGGTATCATGTTAAACTGATAAAAAACACATACACAAATCAGTACAATTCTATACTCACATAGTATACTCATGTAGAATCCTGATATACTATATAGGTATCACATAATTTTTTGTTATTTGAAAAAATGCAGACGAACCTTCTTGGGCATGATTTATTAACCCGATATTGACATTTTTCTCTAACGGTATACTGTTTCATAACGAGAGCCAGCAGGTTCTTGTCTTTATAAATTTGTCCCTTTTCAACGTTTTGATGAAATTGATTAATTATGATGTTTGCATCATCAAGTTCTATACCAGTGTCATCTCCTTCTTTCACATCAACAGTATTAATCATATCACTGCTTTCAGATTGTACAATTTCTGATGAAATTATAGCAACGTCGAAACTGCAGGTGCTTGCAGCTATAGTATTTTAAGCAAACGACACACATAGTGGAAGTGTTGTCATCCATGCACTTGAGTTTTTCAATTCCATGTAAATACTAGCACTCATATCGCTGCAAATTGTAATTAGTGGATATCCTTGAACAATAGCATACTGAATAACTAGTGTGTTACTATCCTTTTGCAGTTGCTTTGCAATCTATCTGAGAAGCTGTTCAAATTTCCAACAAGTCTTTATTAGAACTGCATCAACATGAATGTTTAGGAAATTATGGTTACCATCCCATTCTCCATTATGCTGCAGCAGAATTGGTATATTTTTCATGATTAGACAGATCTGAAGTTATAACTACTTTTATGTACAAAATCGAATCTCGACAGTGCAAATTTTAACAGTGTTGACGTCAAATACCGAATTTTAATAGAATATTTTTCGAACTCAAATCAGCTATTATGGTTCAAACCTCCGGATCTCCGGATCTTCAAACTGAGAACAGAATTTTCAGTTAAGAATTCAGAAGTTTGAGCGCTAAACTTATGTAATCTANATATATATATATATATAAGGAGAAGTAAAATAATTATATGATGCCAAGTGGCATAACCATAAGATGACAAGTGTAGATGTTTAGGACAAAGCTCCAACAAAATTAGAGTTTTAAAATTATTTTAAAATAAAAAACGAAAAAAAAAATTGCCTTCAAATTGGGGAGTAGAAACACGTTGGAGTTTTAAAATATATACCAATTCTATATCTATCTATCTATATATAATGGGAGAGGCAAAACAAGGAGAGGATGCTAAGTCTCGTTGCCAGGAAAGCTATAAGATTTCATCAAATAAGTAATACAATGTTCTTTTATGTAGTGGAAAGAAAAAATCTTACGAGATATATAATTAATTTTTAAATTTTATTGCATTAAAATCAATTTAAAATGTAGCCAAAATCTAGGGGGAAAACTAAGTTATTGCATATATATCAGTTACCAAAATTTTAGGAGATATAATTAATTTTTTATTTTTCTTGCATTAAAATGTAGGAGATTTTTTTTTTCAAATAGCTTCCTAATTCTTAACTCTTGGAGCATTGTCTTGACTGATGCCAAGTGGCTTATTATTAGGCTGACACTCGCTTAATATGGATACGTGTTGAATTAATTTTTAAAAAATGAAGTAAAGTAATTAAATATTATTANAAATCGGAACAATACGATGCGAATTTGAGCATCAAAAGTTTCAGCATCTTCGAAAGTCAAATCACATGCTATGATTCTAACAGATTGATACTTCTACAAATTTTATGGAGAAAAAGTTGAATTTGAAAGAGAAATCAGCATCTTCGCTCTGTTTTTTCAGGCTTGCGATCTTCAAATCTTCAATAACGATTTTGTGATGCTGGTGGAAATCTCAATTTTTATGCGCTAATTTTTGTAAAATTCTGCTAAATTTGAGCAGTTTTTTCGTTTTTATAGGTAGGGTATTAGCGTGGGTAGTTATTTTGAGATACTCTCTTTGTTTATTAAATGGGTAGCGAGTTATAATTATTTAATGGGTAGAATTCTTTTATGGGTAGAACATGATAAATATTTTCACTTTTATAGGTAATTCTGTCTTTTCCTCAATTTTGAGGGGCTAGGTCATTTTCTTTATTATTTCTTCAGAGGACAACATTACACATGGAAAAGTGTTAGAATTCACAATATTGTTGAGCTGATTAGTTATTTGACCATCATTAATTAGGCAAGCAAACATCTCCTAGGTAGTTGAACAAAATTGGAAGGATCAACGGGCAATTGTCCTGTAGGAGAAACTATTTGCAACAAAAAAACAATATTAAATTAAAAATAAACTACTTTTCTAACTAAAAATCTTTTGAATTTTAAATTTTAAATTAATTGGTTACTCTTTTTGAATTAATAAATATATATATCTTATAATTATCTATAATAAAAAAACCAAAATACATATAAAAATATTTTTAGAAAAAAACTATTCATTCAAATTGGAGAGTAGTTTCAAGTTGAAATTTTAAAATTATTTTAAAATAAAAAAATAAAAATTCAAATTGAATAGGTAGTAGTTTCTTCCTAATATAAACGAATATATATATATATATATATATATATAAAGAGAGTAGCAGATAAAAATATTAAAAAAAATATTACGCTAATACAAATTTATATTAATAATATAATAATACTGAATATTGGATAATATAATAAAAAATTTAGAACAAAAAAGTTATTATAACTATATAAGTCTCCTTTATAATTTAACAGATATATTGTTATTGGGTTTATTATATTGACAAATTAGATGACAATTGAAATTTATTAAAGCAATACAATCTAATATGTTCGAACAATCTCTATCACAATTTAATTTAATTAATATTTTTTAATATTGACCGCGCATCGCACGGATACGACCACTAGTTAATAAATAATAATACAAAATCAAAGATTTCTTTGTGGTCCCTTTTGTTTCTCATTTCTTTGTCTTTCATAAAAGATAAAGTGTCCCTCATTCTAGAAAGTTTCTTTCTTCTCTTGGTAAATTCATGCATTAGGAATGATTTAGTTGATTGAATTGTCACGGGTTCCCTTACTTGAACCCATTCATATTTCATATATACCTCGACTATGTTATTTGCTTAGTTACTTGGTTGTTTCTCCTTGCCATTCGTGCTCCCCTTATTTTCACTGTCGATTGTAATTTGAGATCTTTCTGCTATTGGCCTTATATTGATATTATTTCCTTGTTAGCTTTATGTCATATCCTGCATAGGTTTACATGTCCGGTAGGTGTCTTGACCTGGCCTCGTCACTACTTTATTGAGATTAGGCATGATACTTACTGTGTACCACTGTGGTATATTCATGCTCCGCTCACTACAAGAAAGTAAGTTTTCTGTGGCGACATCAAAAGTTGTCACAAAATTGATAGTTTTAGTGGCGACTTAAAATATATCACCACAAATATGCCTCATTTAATTTTTTCTTTCCCTCCGAATTTATTTTTGGCTGAAAATTTTCTGTGGCGATCAGTCTCGAGTCGCCACTAAAGGTATTTTAGAGGCGACTATGTCGCCCCAATTAGTAGAGCTCCTATGGCGACCCACCTGAAATCCCTCTTGTGAATTGTTAATTGTGGCGTCTTTGTTTACTTGTAGTGGCAGGTTACGTCGCCACTAATGGTGTCTTTTTGTGGCGACCTTCCGGAGTCGCCACAAGAAACATTTAGTTACGCAAGTACTTGCAGCAATCCTGTTATCGCCACTAAAAACCTGTAGCAGTGACATTCTGGTCTTTTGTAGCGACATTTGGCGCAGCTAAACGCCTGATTTCTTGTAATGGCTTCTACATATGTTTGTGCAGATCCAAATACATTGGGTCGAGTTGGTTCTAAGACTTATTCCTGAGCGGCTGTAGACTTCAAGATACATCTGCCGGACGTTCACACACTCCGAAGTCACCTTCTATTACACTTTATTTCCATTGTGTCCTATTAGGCCGGGAGAGTGATGTATTATTATTTCTAGTGACTCTTAGAAAAGCTTATGACTTGTACTACCGGTTTTGAGATATTGTATCATGTTGAGATTGTTGGCTTATTATAGATACTTCTGTTTCATGCTTATTAGTTATTTGGTTAAAGATTTATTATTAAATCAGCAAGTGTTAGACTTACCTAGTCTTAGAGGTTATGTGTCATCACGACATCCATTGGGATCGTAACAATTTAAGGCTATAGATTAGAGCAAGCCATGATTTTGAAACACACCTAAATTGCAACAGTGACTTTACGTGCAGCTTTGGGAGCATCTCCATGCAGATGATTTCTTCGGGAAGGCGGAGGATTATTGAGCCTAAGTATTGTGATGGCAACTGGACGTTCCTCTTTGAACTAAGAGTGTCTATTATCTCAGTTGCAATTGTAGCTGCAGATCTTCAATTCTTTGCGTATGGAAGGGAGGTTTCTGGTTCAGAAGACACACTGTAAAACAAAACAAAAGAAATCAGCTGTCAATGGTCTTATGATCCCTTTTTTTATTTTTGATTTTTCGTGTTAGGTTTTTAGCATTGGCCTATTAATTCAAGTCTTGCATTAAAAGAAAAGTACTTGTATTACGTGTTGTATTGTATTATTGCATTATTAAATACTATTTGTTTTGATTGTTATTTAAATTTTATTGTATCGTATCTTTAATTCTGTCGTTACATAATGACTAAAATACTACTTTATGGAACCACCAATACGGTGTGGTCACGTCGTTACCTTATTTTTTTCTCCCCTTTTTTATTATTAAATAATCCTATTTTATCTTTTATACCCAATCTTTTTATGTAATAATTCTACCTCGTATCTTACTTTTTCTTTATGATATTGCAATTTTCTCTTGTGAACCCTTTAATCTTTAAAGGTTCTTTTATTTCTTTATTTTTTGTTATTGCCTAAAATTGTATTGGCATGGTCGGAAAAGTAGCCCAAGTTTGAGGAGTTTAATTATCTTCATATATATTTTCTTTATTCCTTTTAGCGGAGGAGCCAAATGAGTGCGAGGGGTTCAATTGAATCCTCTTTGGCCGAAAACTATATTATATAAATATTTTGTGTAAATGTATGAATTGCCACACTGCGGAACAACAATAAATGTTTGGGAAGCTTTATATTCGCTCTATTTGAACTTCCTCTACTCGCGATTGCTTTCAGTTAAAAATGGAAATGATAAAGCTTATTAAATTCATTATATTATATTAAGTAGGATTCTCAAAATAACTTAATTTTCCCCTATGTATATTTATGCTCAAATTTCTTCGAAAAATGCATATATATTGATCTTTGCTTATCATGAAAATATACCGGATAACTACACAAAAGTCAATCACATTAATAAAAAATATTTACTATTGGGCCAATAAATGCATTACACTCAGAGAGTATAAATGATATGATACATAATTAAGAATCACTCAAAAGTTTAAAACGGCAAATAAAGAAAAATCAAACGGTAGACATCACACAGCATACAACAGGTAAAATTTTAGAATCCACAAGATCGATTGGATGGAGGAATAAAACAGGAATTCAGGACGATTCTCAGATTTTTGTGTGCTATAGTCCACATTGTATGAATTCGGGATTGCTTTATATTCGCTCTACTTGAACTTCCTTTACTCGCGATTGCTTTCGGTCAAAAATGGAAATGATAAAGCTTATTAAAATATTTTCGGAAAATGCATATAGCTAGATTGATCTTTGCTTATCAGGAAAATATAACAGATAACTATACAAAAATCAATCAAATTAATAAAAAACACAACACTTACTAGTGGACCAATAAATGCACAACACTCTAGGAGAGTACAGTACAATACATAATTAAGAATCAGTCAAAATTTTAAAACGACAAATAAAGAAAAAACAAACGGTAGACACCACACAGCATAAAACAGCAGGTAAAATATTAGAATCCGCGGGATCAGTTTGATGGAGGAGGTAAAAGTGTAGGCATGGTTGGAATAGTTGGAATGTTTGGAAGTGAAGGCATGTTGGGAATAGGATTCATAGCAGGCATTGGTGGCAGAGTCATCTTCGGAACAGAGGGCAATGTAGGCAAAGAAGGCAATGGTGTTGCTGTTGGAAGTGTTGGCAATGGTGGCAATGTGGCTGCTGTTGGCAAGTTGGGAATTTTAGGCAACTGCGGCATTGTTGGCTGAGGCAATGACGGTATTGTCGGCAAGTTTGGAAGTTGGAGTAGGCCGCGAGCTGCGTCGCTTGTGTTGATGCTTGATAAGGAAAATAATGCTATAATCAAGAAAAGGATTGAGCAGTTGCAACTGGAAGAAGCCATTGTGTCAATTTGATATATTGCTTTGTTCAAAGGAAATGAAGTTAATAATAGAAGTTGGAAGTCTGTTTAATTGAGTGAGTTTGATCTACCACCCGAATTTGGAGTCACAATTCACGAGTATTCTAGAATATACTACAAGTAATAGTCTGAAAGAAATATAATTGTCTGAATTAAAGAAACAGTAGAACAGAAAAGATAGACGGGGACTTCAAGGTCTGTGAACGCCTCACATCTACCTTGAGTCTCCAGACAACGGACCAATAGTAAAATCTCGATCAACCCGAACCGGTATCAAAATCTGCACAGAAAGTGCAGAGTGCAGTATTAGTACAACCGACCCCACGTACTGGTAAGTGTCGAGCCTAACCTCGGCGAAGTGGTGGCGACTCTAGGGCAAGACACCCACATATAACCTGAACAGTATAATCATGTTAGTGGCAACAACAGTAAATAAAAAAATAATGCAGGAATAATGGGAGGAGAACATACAGTGGGGGAATACAACATAAAGAGTGAGAATAATGAAAAGACAGAATTAAATCAGAAATCCTTAAACGAATTGAGCAATTAAAACAGCAAGGAAAACTGCACGGCATCACCCTTCGTGCTTTTACTCTCAGCCTCACCAAATAATAAATAATATTGTACGGCATCACCCTTCGTGCTTTTACTCTCTTCCTCACAATATAAATAATTCAAGCACGGCATCACCCTTCGTGCTTTATACTCTTCCTCACCATATAAATAAATCACGCATGGCATCACCCTTCGTGCTTTACACTCTTCCTCACAATATAAATAAATCATGCGCGACATCACCCTTCGTGCTTTACACTCTCCCTCACAATTTACAGAATCAATAACAACGGATGGAGGGAAGTTTCACAAATAAATTAATATTTCGTCAATGATTACTTTCACAATTTAACATCTCAACCTCGAATTAACATTCACAATTTTATCAACCTTGGTAGAACCGGATACAAGTCTCCCAACATTTCAATAACAACAATAAGTATGGATAACAAGATTTAAGACTATAAATTTTCAAGAATGAAATTTCACTCGCATGCTATGACTCGACCACAATGCATAGATGCTCGTCACCTCAACTATACATCGTATTCAACAATCAAACACGTAGAAAATACTCACACAATACCTATTCCCTCAAGCCAAAGTTAGACACAACACTTACTTCGTTCTCAAGGCCATTTAATTCTCAATCACATCTTTTCCTTTGGAATTCACCTCCAAACCACTCGTATCTACTAAAACATGACTCAATAATATCAAATATTGATGAAGGAACCAATTATATTTCATAAATTAAATTTCCCAAATTTTCCTCCAAAAAGTCGAAAAATCGACCCTAGGCCCGCTTGGTCAAAACCCGAGGTTCGGACCAAAATCCTTTTATTCATTCACCCCCGAGCCCGAATATATAATTAGTTTTGGAATCCGACCTCAAATTGGGGTCTAAATCCTCAAATTTTTGAAATCCCTAGTTTCTACCCTAACCCATAATTCTACCATGAAAACTCTAGATTTTACGTTGATAATTCATAAAATGTAATGGGTAATTGAAACAATATTGTTTAGAATCACTTACCAACAATTTGGGGAAGAAAATGACTCTTGAAAATCGCCTCTACCCGTTTGGTTCTTGAAAAGTGTTGAAGAAATGGCTTAAACCCGTATTTGGAGTCTGTTTTAAGTCACTGGACAAGCCTTCATCGCGTTCGCGAGAGGCCTGTCGCGATCGCGATGCACAGGGGCCTAAGGCCTTCGCGTTCGCGAATCTTTCTACGCGCTCGCGTAAGGCAGCTTCCCCCCAAGCCTTCGTGTTCGCGACCCAGTGGACGCGTTCGCGTAGAAGAACATGACCCCCTCCCCCAGATCCCTTAAACTATCGCGTTCGCATGAGACAGATCGCGTTCGAGAAGGGTACCACCCCTAACGCTTCGCGTTCGCGAAGAAGAAAATTGCCCTGCCCCCATTTTACCTTTCGCGTTCGCGACACTACCTACGCGAACGCGAAGAAGGGCACATCAGAACAGTTGCTGCAGCAAAAATATCAAATTTTCTAAGTGCAAATCACCCCGTAGCCTATCCGAAACTCACCCGAGCCCTCAGGGCTCCAAACCAAATATGTACATAAGTCTAAAAATATCATACGGACCTGCTCACACGATCAAATCGCCAAAATAATACCTAGAACTACGAATTTAGCACCAAATCAAATGAAATTCTCAAGAACACTTTAAAATTTCTATTTTCTCAACTGGACGTCCGAATCACGTCAAATCAACTCCGTTTCTCACCAAATTTCACCGACAAGTCTTAAATATCATAATGAACCTGTACCGGGCTCCGGAACCAAAATACGGACCCGATACTAACAATGCAAAATATCAATCAATTCTTAATAACAAATAATTTCCAAACTTTTAATTTTTATTAAAAATTCATAACTCAAGTTAGGGACCTCCGAATTCGATTTCGGGCATACGCCCAGGTCCCCTAATTCAATATGGACCTACCGGGACCGTCAAAATACGGATCTGCTCCCGTTTACCAAAAATATTGACGGAAGTCAACTAAAATCAACTTTTAAGGCAAAAATTCTTATTTTCATTAGTTTTCAACATAAAAGCTTTCCGGAAACCTGTTCGGACTGCGCATGCAAATCGAAGAGTGTAAAAATGAGACTTTTAAGGCTTAACAGTGCAGATTTGAGTTTTAAAGCATAAGATGACCTTTTGGGTTATCACAGGAAAAGTAGCCCAAATTTGCGGAGTTTAATTATCTTCATATATTTTCTTTATTCCTTTTAGCGGAGGAGTCAAATGGGTGCGAGGGGTTCAATTGAATCCTCTTTGGCCGAAAATTATGTTATGTAAATAAAATAAAAATAAATTATTCTTGTTTATATGTAAGTTGTTGAATTCCCTTAGCATAAGAAAATTTTATTTTTGAATCCCCTTGTTTCAATTCTTGGCTGTATGTAGCATGTTTAAGTTATTAGTCCCTTATTAGTACTATCATATATGATCACTCTTTTTTTGTAAATGCATGAAATGCCACATTGCGGAACAACAATAAATGTTTGGGAAGCTTTATATTCGCTCTATTTGAACTTCCTCTACTCTCGATTGCTTTCAGTTAAAAATGGAAATGATAAAGTTTATTAAATTCTTTATATTATATTAAGTAGGATTCTCAAAATAACTTAATTCTCCCATATGTATATTTATGATCAAATTTCTTAGAAAAATGCAAATAGATTGATCTTTGCTTATCATGAAAATATACCGGATAACTACACAAAAGTCAATCAAATTAATAAAAAACACTTACTACTGGGCCAAAACATGCACAACACTCTCGGAGAGTACAGTACAATACATAATTAAGAATCACTCAAAACTTTAAAACGACAAATAAAGAAAAAACAAACGGTAGACACCACACAACATAAACAGGTAAAATATTAGAATCCACGGGATCAGTTGGATGGAGGAGGTGAAAGTTTAGGCATGGTTGGAATAGTTGGAATGTTGGGAAGTGAAGGCATGTTGGGAATAGGATTCATAGCAGGCATTGGTGGCAGAGTCATCTTCGGAACAGAGGGCAATGTAGGCAAAGAAGGCAATGGTGTTGCTGTTGGAAGTGTTGGCAATGGTGGCAATGTGGCTGCTGTTGGCAAGTTGGGAATTTTAGGCAACTGCGGCATTGTTGGCTGAGGCAATGACGGTATTGTTGGCAAGTTTGGAAGTTGGAGTAGGCCGCGAGCAGCATGTGTTGTAGTGATGCTTGATAAGGAAAATAATGCTATGATCAAGAAAAGGATTGAATAGTTGCTAGAAGAAGCCATTGTGTTAGTTTGATATATTGTTTTGTTTCAAGGAAATGAAGTTAATAATAGAAGTTGGAAGTTGTGTTTAATTTGAGTGTGTTTGATCATTTACTAAAGGGGTATAAATAGGGAAAAGTTGTTGAAAAACTAGCAGGATTGTATGTGATGTTTGGGTGTGGAAACATGAGACTCTCTATTGTTAGTTCACCTTCCTAAATGTTGATTTGAGGATGCACAAACTTTTTAAGTCAATAATATTCTGGAAGTAGTTATACATATATGAAGTTCGGATTAACCATATTTAATATAAAATGGCACAGAGTATTTTTTTTATTCATATACAAAATATCATATACTATGTTGGTTTGAATTTTTTTAAAGTTTTAAAGGAGAACAAAACCACTGTTCAGAAAGAGGGTGAATTACTTAAGTTAAAAATAGAGAAGTTGGTTAAATAATTATGATGAAGAGAGTAATATTAAGTTATTCACATGCAGTGATGACAGTTAGGAATTGATATTTCACATGTAGTAACGGCTAAAGTACACCTGAAATAAAGTCAAAATTTAACGTGAGGCCTAAATTTTTAAAAGAATATTATGATACAGTATATATTTTTATTTGAAGTCTAGTTTTCTAGCTTTTTGAAATGCAAAGTTGTTAATAATTTTTTTATAACGATTTCCTCTAATAATTTCTTTTTAATTGATAGTACAATAAACTTTTAATCTGTCTTGAGACATTATTGATCTAAGATAAGATTTTTATCAACTAAAATTTTGAAAAACTTATTTTTTTTAGGCAACTATTATGGAAAAACTCCACTTTTGTACTAAAAGTACCGATTTGTTTTAAAAAATATCTATAAACCTATTATTTCTAAAAAATGGGATCCCCAAATTTGGGGGCCTAAGGCACAAGCCTTACTGGGAATAACCTTAGAGCCGGCCCTGAGTAAAGTCAATTAAAATATAAAAAATGATTTCATCAATTAGCGTTGAACTAATTGTTCGCCAAATATTGTTGATCCAAACTTCATCTATGCATAACTGCTTTAAGAAAATTTCTTGACTTAAAATTAGTGCATCTGCCCTCAAACCAAACATTTGTGAAGGTGAGCTAACAAATTCCAACATTTTCCTGTCTTACCCTATGGTCTCTGCCGATTGATTTTTTTTCCTTTCTCTGTTGTTTTTATTTTTTGAGTGATTCTTAACGATATGTATCGTATCATTTATATATACTCTCCGAGTGTTATACGTTCATTGCAGAGTAACCTTTTTATTAATGCCACGCAGTTGTCTATAATTGATTTATGTGCAGTTCTCGTATCTCCAGTACATGTGAAGATAATTAAACTCCGCAAAAAAAAATATTTTGACAAGGTCATTTGTAGTATAACAGTGGCATTACCAATAATGCACTTTTGAAGTCACACTCAGAAAGAGATATAATACAAAATAATTAAACGCTGGTAAATCCTGTAACAGAGACACCCGGACAGGCAGTGCACTACTTTAATATCAACCTGAATAAATTTACAATAACAATCCAGTGAAATTTCACAAGTGGGGTCTGGAGAGAGTAGTATGTACGCAGACCTTATTCCTACCCCGGAGAATAAAGAAGATGTTTCCGATAGATCCTCGGAAGATCAGTAACAACAACAGCATCCAAATAGATAATACCAGCATCGTTAGGACCAGAAAATAAATAAGAAATAACAAAAACCAGTAATAATAGCATGGTACTATGAAAACCGAAAAATAGCCTGAATAAATTTAGAAATCATAAATTCTGATGCAATGGTCAATGGTTTGTGCCTATCAATGAGCGACATGTATATAAATAGGACTCTCTGTACACACATGAAAATCAGCCAATTACCATAGCAGTGCAAATTATCTTCATTTCAATCAAATACTTGGAATCTTTTCTTACACTGCATTCATTTTCTAACTTTCTTACAGCGTATGTGATTGTTGTTATAAGGCAGCTTTCAAGAAGTAAGCCGTTCTTGTTCAACAATTTTGGAATGTACTATTCTAGAAATTCCAAATAAGACCATGACCAGTATAAAAGTAATTAATCAGCTTTAACTATGCCTCTACATATTATATTGAAAAGCAGTATATTTGCATTAGTTTACATTCCTCCAAAATGAAGTTTGAATATATAGATTTTCTAATCTAATAATCGATCCATGTGAAAAAAGAACATGCTAGCCCTGTGAGCTTGCGTACATTGCATGTCCCAAGTCAAAATAAAGGAGAAGGATTATGATAGACCGACTCCCAGTATAAAGCTAGTCAATTCATAATGACTCCTCCTAATAGAGATATCGTTGAGACGTACTCAAATTTGTACTAATTGTTGTTGATAAATAGGAGTAAATCACCCCCTAAACTTGGTTCCCCTTGGATTGTTTGAAGAAAGAAATTAAAGTGGGGAGATTACAGGAGCAGGATACCAATATCGAGCAAATGTGATATATCTACATTTATTAATTTTCGTAACAATACCCTCTAAGGGATGGCTAGTTCAAGATGTTGAACAACAAAATTTGATTTTGGAAAAATACCATCACTATGGGAATGTATACGCGATAGAAAAAGTACGTCAATCCATTGAAATATGATATGCTACAAGTAAATATTTGCGATAAGAAATAAACCCTAATTTTTACTTCTTCCTAATGGGTAAAGAACAGAGAGATTTGCTTAATCCAGCAGGACGAATACTGGTGCATTTTTCTCAAATTAACATTTGAGAAGGTTAACTAACAATAGAATTTTAAAATTTAGAGCATATGCAACATCTCACCAAATCCTCATAGACCCTCAAGAACTTCCCCTGTATATACCCTTTAGAGATGATCAAACAAAACACAACTGAATTTGCTTGGAACACAAAGCAATCTAGCAAACTAAGTCAAAACACACATACTCCTATTGACAATGGCTTCCTCCAGCAACTACTCTATCCTTTTCTTGATCATATCATTACTGTCCTTATCAAGCATCACTACAACACATGCTGCTCGCCGACTACTTCAACTTCCAAACTTGCCTACAATCCCATCATTGCCTCAGCCAACAATGCCACAATTGCCTAAAATTCCAAATTTGCCAACAGCAGCCACATTGCCACCATTGCTAAGTGCTGCATCTTTGCCAACACTTCCAACAACTACACCTGATTTACCATATTTGCCTACATTGACTGCTGTACCAAAGATGACTCTACCACCAATGCCCGCCAATATTCCTCTTCCCAAAATGCCGTCACTTCCTACCAATCCTACACTTGCAACTCCTCCATCAAACTGATCTTGCGGCTTCCAACATTTTCCAGTCTTAACCTATGGTTTATGCCGTTTATTTTTGTTTTTTTTTTTTCCTTTTTCTTTGTTGTTGTTTTTAACTTTTGAGTTATTCTTAACGATATGTATCGTATCAGTTATGCTGTCTTGAGTGTTTACCCAAAAAATCGGATAACAATTGAATTTATACGTGGTTATAAGGATACGTGATCTAATTTGATATAAAGCGAGAAATCAGATTTAATATGGAAGAATAAGTAGAAAAATAAATACAAACCATACAGATTGAACAACTTAAGCCTCCCAAGGTTAATTTTCTTCGAATTTAGATGTGATATTATTGAAGCCAGAATAATATGAACAAATCTGGAAAAAATGGTATCTTGTTCTCTCAAGTATGTTACCCTCCCCAAAGACTTACTCCATTTCCTTTATATATAAAGGGAGATAAAACCTTTAAGACATTATTTTATAGGAAATTATGTACACCGTTGGCACCCTTTTTGACTTAATCCCGTAATTTCCGTCATAATAATTGGGCAATGGAGAGAATCAAGGATACTTGTCGTGTGAGTGGGTAAGGCTTTTTTTCGAGGCCTTTAGAAGCGGGGTCGGTCGTGCCCCCGATAAGCTTGAAGGAAAATCTGATGGTCTTATTCGAACTTCGACCCTCGATATCGAGCTTAGTTATATCAGTACCTTCGATCTCTTATGTCGAGCCTTGACCCATTGTTCCAGATGCCTCGATCGAGTATTGATTTTGGTTCTACCCGTATACAGATAGTTCCCTCATTTTTGGAGAGTAAACGATTAAAAACGATATGAACCCTCAGTCCTTACTTCGATAAATCATGACGACGGGACGTAGGTGATGAGAATAGTGGAAACGACCCGTCATTCTGGTATTCGAGGCATTAAATATATGTCAATTGACGGTCGGCTACCTCGGTAGACGAATCTCCGCTTGAGGAACCTATAAATATGTCACGACCCAAACTAATCCCTGTCGTGATGGCGCCTATCGTGGAACTAGGCAAGCCGACTCATTTCCAAAACAAACCGATATTTTTATTTCAAAGATAATTTCAATTCTATTTAACATAAAAACCTTCATAAAGGAGTTCCAATCAAAATAAAAGTACGGAAGGAAAAGCCCGACATCGGGGTGTCACTAGTCATGAGCATTTACTACAATCTGTCTAACAATATCAAGACTAACTCAATCTGGAAAATAGATAAATATAACTAAAGGAAGATAAGAGGGAGAAGAGAAGGGCTGTGATCGCCAGGCAGCTACATTGCTATCCTCGGGAAAATCTGCAATCAGAACAATCAACAACCGCTACCGTGTCCAGCTACACCTGGATCTACACACAAGGTGCAGGGAATAACGTGAGTACGCCAACTCAGTAAGTAACAACAATAAATAAAGACCGAGCAGTAGTGACAAGCAATAAAGGACATAACATTCATATCAGGGAATCTAAGTAAAATACCATATGCTTTTAAAATCAGGATTTGAATCAAAACATCTCGTTTAAACCCCGTTCCAGTAAAAATGATTTAAAGATATTTTTTAACAGTTTTCAGAGAGAGAAAAAATGCAAAGGTGAGAAAAAATAATGAAATCATAAACAGCCCCTCGGGCAAAATATCACTCATATACAGCCCCTCAGACAAACCTCACAGTCACTCGTGCCACTCGGGCATACCTCACAATCACTCTTGCCACTCGGGCATACCTCACAATCACTCTTGCCTCCCAGTCACTCAGCACTCGACACTCGCTCTCAGTAGGTACATGCGCTCACTAGGGATATGTACAGACTCCGGAGGGGCTCCTTCAGTCCAAGCGCTATAATCTACACGGACAACTCACGTGCTGCACGGACAACTCACGTGCTATAATAATAAAGTATGCTGCAGGCGGGCAGCCCCGATCCACACTCATCCTCACAAGCAGGCCCTCAGCTGATATCAAATATGCTGCGGCATGCAGCCCGATCCCATAAATATCCTCACAAATCAGGCCCTC
The DNA here is from genome assembly GCA_000715115.1 of Nicotiana otophora. Taxonomy (NCBI): domain Eukaryota; kingdom Viridiplantae; phylum Streptophyta; class Magnoliopsida; order Solanales; family Solanaceae; genus Nicotiana; species Nicotiana otophora. The sequence continues at coordinate 175,126 of AWOL01S0013585.1, read as the reverse complement.
GGCCTCACTCAGTCATAAACCTCTCAAGCCACTTGGGCATTTCAGTAAAACAGGGCATTCAGCACAAAATATTTATATGCATCAAAATAGAGTCATAAAACTGAGTTATGCGGTAGACAAGTATAAACATGACTGAGTATAGATTTCAATTGAAAACAGTGAGAGAATAGTAAGAAAAGGCCTCTAAGGGTCCAAACAACACTGGCACAAGGCCCAAACATGGCATTCAACCCAATTTACAAAAACTCTTTCTAAAACATATAAGTATCATATAGTTTCAACGAAGTATGCAACTTTACAGTTGATACGGGACGGACCAAGTCACAATCCCCAACAGTGCACGCCCACACGCCCGTCACCTAGAATATGCGTCACTAAAATAGTAGAATGATATAAAATCCGGGGTTTCGTACCCTCAGGACTAGATTTACAATCGTTACTTACCTCAAACTGGTAAAATCTCTACCCCACAATGCTCTTGCCTCTGGACTCGGCCTCCAAATGCTCCTAATCTATTTACAATCAGTACAATACCATCAATATACGCTAATGGAATGAATTCCACAAGAAAAGCTACAACATTAAACCAAAACCCAAAATTGGCTCAAGCCCGGCCTCCGGGCCCACGTCTCGAAATTCGACAAAATTCACAAAACTAGAAAGCTCATTGACTCACGAACCTAACCACACCAAATTCATCAAAATCTGACATCGTTTGGTCCTTCAAATACTTAAATTACTCTCCAAATATTCCAAGCCCTAACCCCTCATTTTTACTAATTACAATGATTAAACAACGGAAATATCACCATATATACGAGTATTAGGGCTCAAGCAACTTCACTCACTGATAGCCCTTGAATCACCCTTCAAATATCCCTCCAAAAGCTCCAAAAACCGACTTGAAAATGGTGGAAATGAACCAAATTCGCGAAGGGTTCTATTTAAGGCTTCTGCCCAGGTTTATCGCACCTGTGGGCTCTTTTTCCGCGCCTGCGGGACCGCTCCTACGGTCAAGGTGCCGCATCCGCGAACTTCACTTAATTACCCAGCTTCCGCACCTGCGCTCCAGGCCTCGCATATGCGGGCTCGCAGGTGCTGCCAAATCCTTCGCGCCTGTGCTCCAGCCTTGGCCTCACATTTTTCCGCATCTGCGCAACAAATGCTCGCGCCTGCGAAAGCGCACCTGCGCGCTCATACTCCGCTTCTGCGGAAACTGACCAACCTCCTTTCTTTCGCATCTGCGCATTTTCCCTCCGCGCCTGCGGCCTCGCACATGCGACTCCCTATTCCGCAGGTGCGGATATAGCAGAAGCAGCAGCTTCAACTGCATTCCAACTCCGACACATCCGTTAACCACCCGGAATCACCCCGAGCCCCTCGGGACCTCAACCAAAAATACCAACAAGTCATATATCAACATACCAACTTAGTCGGACCTTTGAATCACTCAAAACAACATCAAATCATCCAATTACCCTCGGATTCAAGCCTAAGAACTTCTAAATTTTCAAATTCGGCAACCGATGCCGAAACTAATCAAACCACATCCAAATGACCTCAAATTTTGCACACACGTCACAAATGACACTACGAACCTACTCCAACTTCCGGAATTCCATTTCTACCCCGATATCAAATTTTCCACTGCCGACCGAAATCGCCAAATTTTCAATTTTGCCAATTCAAGCCTAATTCTACCACGGATCTCCAAATCACATTCCGAACGCACTCCTAAGTCCAAAATCACCTAACTGAGCTAACAGAACCATCAGAATTCAAATCCGAGATCGTTTACACATTGGTCAATGTCCGGTTGACTTTTCCAACTTAAGGTTCTAAATAAGAGACTAAGTGTCTCATTCCACTCCGAAACCACTCTGGACCCGAACCAACTAACCCGGTATATCATAATATAGCTTAAGAGCATAAAGGAAAAAAAAATAGGGGAAATGAGGCTATAACTCCCGTAACGACCGGCGGGTCGTTACATCCTCCCCCACTTAAACATATGTTCGTCCTCGAACGTGCCGAGAGTTATTCCAAAAGACAAGAAATGGTTGTGTAACTTTCCCATGTACATACCCTGGGGTGATCCCACGTCACCCTATCCCATACAAGTCTGATAGCACAACATAACTGAAATTTCTCAATTCAACCTAGCCGACAAGCCTTCGAATCAAATTTCCGACATTCGTAATTTCTTATAAGATTAGAAATTCGCATCTACATACCGTAGAACCATAACACACAAAGCTTACACGAGGGATCATATTTTCACATAACTCTGCGACAATACGCGGCCCTATCCAAATACTGGTCCATATGAAACACCTCAAGCCACCCTGCTAAAATCAATAACTATGCGCAATTCGACATCAAGTACCCAAAGTGCATTACCATAACCACGGAGAAGCAAATGACACCATGTCACATAAAACCCGTAAGAACATAACCAATACATCATCAAGCAAGCAATATCCAATATTATTCTCGCTCAAATTCCGCTATAAGGCCACAATAGAACCGCACCATATGTGCATATAACTAACGAATCACAACTCTTCGTAGCATAGAAGAGTAACTCACAGATCATTTCAAAACACGAATAAGCTTCACATCAACCGAATGGCACATCCTTCAACAATAGCAGCATAGAACCAATCAATCCGGCTCGGTGTAGAATACACATCCTAATTGGGGCTACCAATGGGCCCCAAATCAACTATGGTCAGCCACCAATAGATAAACAACCTCCAAAAGTCTACAATGACGGAATCATAATACCTTCTATCATCTGGCTAGCTCCGGCCACAACTTCACAGTCCACAACCATGAAACAATCTGCTCCTGAGAATTCCCAATCTCCAATTTCATAGAACACATGAGTCACCATATTTAATTCCACCTCTACCGCCCGAATGCCTAACACCTCTCTCATACACAATCATCCCACAAGAAATATCAACAGTCGATCAACCAGGAGAGTGCCGCAATACCAGCGAAGTACCCATAAATCAAAACACACTGCCCCTTTTGAAATGTACACTCTCATCAAGCTATACCAGATAGTAATATCATTTACCTAGTCATCGAAAACCGTTACTGCTGCTTAAGAATTTATGTCCTTCCCTTCAAAACTGGACTGTAACCTTATATATGTAAATCCTATTCCCGCACAACACACCACATCTATTATGCCATCATGTGACAAGCATACGAATTCCATTATCAACTCTGAGTCACTAGAAAATTACATACCTTATTAGTCAGAAACCTCTTTCTTACTTCTTTCTAGGAGGAAATCATAACACACAACACGTTCCGTATATCGGTAGAAACTATCCGGTTCAAACCATGGTAGAACCCATCATGAACACTTTGAAATCCATTTGCACATAACCAAGCTATCTGAACTGAATTCCTCTAACTCCACCAAGCTACACAGGTTGCCAAATTTGAGAGCATTACCACGAAACACCTATAGATACTAGCCACATCATAAGTACCCAAAGAACCGATCATACCCATTACTGTGCTAACCCAACCTACTACCAAGATGTCCTATTTCTCCAAGTTCTTTCTAAATTGCCTTCAAATTGCTACTTATTCTTTGTTAGAATACTACTATCCTTAACTAAAACTTATCCCATGAACTCTAGCATAGAATCACGCCGCCCTAAGGCTTATAAGTCGCTGAATTCCCTTTTTATGTATCCCAAAGGTTCCACAACCAAAATATGCTTACTCCGAAGAGACTTTATGTGAACCTAAAACTGTTTCCTTCACCTTCTTGATACTGAAATGCATATTTCACAATGATATAAGATGCCACGAGTCTCAACACTGTTCAATACAACTCCCAGTTTTCTAGCCATATTTATAAATCTTGAATCTATTGGAACCATTCTCGAGAGTCATCCACTCTACTCAATTCTTGAATTAACCGACCAAACGGACCGAAACGACATGTGCCCCATTAGCACACCAACACCTAAGGGAATAAAGAGTAACCCACACTCCTACGCAACCGAGCAAATTCCTGCTCTATGTACACTACATTCTCTGTGAATAACCAATCAATTATTTTATGGTCCTCCTATAACTATAGAGTGCAATACAACTTGTGTCCAGAAGTTCCTTTACCCGAGACATCCTCGATCTCGACATCTTCAAGTCATAACTGATTCACCGGTATACCCCGAACCGAAACTAATACGACCCATAACCGTGCAATCAACTCGTCGATAGCAGACTCCCCCACTTAGCCTTAAGCTGCAATTATATAAAATTAGAACCCGTAAGGATTTCTCCTTCTCAATTACCAAGGTCTCGCACCGTTAACCTGCCCGACTTCTCGAAGTCTTTTATTAAGCCTTTCATGAACATTCTGAATCTACAGCCAAAATCACGCATGCGACCTCCTACCGAGTAGCAAGTAATATTCCTCGCAAAAGCTTCATCAACATCACACCACCGCTAGCTGAACACAGGAGATAACACACATGTGGAATTCCTTACCGACATCTTCCAATGACACTGTACTGAGTGCAATGACCACAAAATCCGTAAATTCTCCTGAGTTCATGCTTGCCTACCATTTGTATAAGTCTGCACTTTCCCTGTTGACATCAACTGTACGTCAACAATACCGCCCGAACTCAAGTCATATTGCACCTGACACGATAATCAGATCTTCACGCCTCTATTCATTTCAGACACACTCCTTTCTGCCATATTCAATTTACCTTTGTACACTAAACATCACTCCAAATAGAGTCTGCAGGCCGATTCATATACTAACACGATTCCAGACCATTCTACACTTTCTCAAGGCGCACGACTACCCTACTAGTGAATTCATATGCTAATCTACCGCTCTTACTTCGGTTAAATCATCTCCTTTAAGAAACTTCTCAACCTCTACTTCCCCTACTTGACCTGCTAGTACTTCAACCACCGTAAAACACTTCCCGTCATGTCTTCCCTCATACTTTGCTACCCAAATGCTGCATCAAATCAAAATGTATCTCTATCATACCTGAACCAATAAACTGTTACTGACTCTAAGTCTCTTCGAAGATGATCTTTCTCGAGCCATCAACATAAAAAATACCCATTCGTAACCACAATTACTATGCAATCACTTACTCTTCTTGAGTCCAAACTCATTGACAATACATGAGAATTTAATTTCCCCCAACATTTAACAACGTGAACGATCCTTCAAACATTCATACTCGAGACCGTACGTCACATCAAAATGAAAATCAAGCGCCCAATGGCCTTTCTTTATATTTCAAGGAAACACTTCTCGTCACATTCAAATCATCTTAACATATCCCGCAGTTACATCATACTCATCACAAAGACATTCCACCACTCATCGAGCCACGAATTCCACTCGTAGGGGCATCACCGGACATATGAGTCCAAATGTACAGGTTACAACTGAAGCTACCGATCCAAAACTACGGTTTAAACCTGGCCTCAAGTCCTCCAGATTAACCCATCACAAAACACATAATACACATCTCGAACCTCATTCAAAGAATCACAAGACAACAATACACAAATAATACTGAGCACTCATGTGCGCATACAAATGCGTGGAAGGAATTCAAAGAGTTATGTTTCAAGCTGAATCAATTTCGCATGATAGAATACAAGAAAGTGAAATTTTCCTAAGGGTTCTGCAGCCTCTCGAAGATAAGTACAGACGTCTCCGTACCGATCCG
>AWOL01S0013585.1:154271-168236 GCA_000715115.1 Nicotiana otophora | reverse complement strand
AAGACTCTACTAAACCCGCTCATAACTCGTGAGACCTATGTAACCTAGGCTCTGATACCAATCTGTCACGACCCAAACTAACCCCTGTCGTGATGACGCCTATCGTGGAACTAGGCAAGCCGACTCATTTTCAAAACAAACCGATATTTTCATTTCAAAGATAATTTCAATTCTATTTAACATAAAAATCTTCATAAAAGAGTTCCAATCAAAATAAAAGTGTGGAAGTAAAAGCCCGACATCGGGGTGTCACTAGTCATGAGCATCTACTACAATCTGTCTAACAATATCAAGACTAACTCAGTCTGGAAAATAGCTAAATACAACTAAGGGAAGATAAGAGGGAGAAGAGCAGGGTTGCGATCGCCAGGCAGCTACCTTGCTATCTCCGGGAAAATCTGCAATCAAAACAATCAACTACCGCTACTGTGTCCAGCTACACCTAGTTCTGCACAAAACGAGCAGGGAGTAACGTGAGTATGCCAACTCAGTAAGTAACAACAATAAATAAAGACTGAGCAGTAGTGATGAGCAATAAAGCATATAACATTCATATCAGGGAATCTCAGTAAAATACCATATGCTTTTAAAATCAGAATTTGAATCAAAACATCTCGTTTAAACCCAGTTCCAGTAACAATCATTCAAAGATATTTTTCAACAGTTTTTAGATAGAGCAAAAATACAAAGGTGAGCAAAAATAATGAAATTATAAATATCCCCTCGGGCAAAACATCACTCACATACAGTCTCTCGGGCAAACCTCATAGTCACTCATGCCACTCGGTCATACCTCACAATCATTCTTGCCTCCCAGTCACTGAGCACTCGGCACTCGCACTCAGTAGGTACCTACGCTCACTAGGGTGTGCACAGACTCCGGAGGGGCTACTTCAGCCCAAGCGCTATAATCTGTACGGACAACTCATGTGTTGCATGGATAACTCACGTGCTATAATAATAAAGTATGTTGCAGGCGGGTAGCCCCGATCCACACTCATCCTCACAAGCAGGCCCTCTGCCGATATCAAATATATTGCAGCGTGCAGCCCGATCCCATAAATATGCAACATGCTGCGACGTGCAGCCCGATCCCATAAATATTCTCACAAATCAGGCCCTTGGCCTCACTCAGTCATAAACCTCTCAAGCCACTCGGGCATTTCAGTAAAACGAAACTCTTTCTAAAACATATAAGTATCATATAGTTTTCAACGAAGTATGCAACTTTACAGTTACTACGGGATGGACCAAGTCACAATCCCCAATAGTGCACACCCACACGCCCGTCACCTAGCATGTGCGTCACTAAAAATAGTAGAATGATACACAATCCGGGGTTTCGTACCCTCAGGACAAGATTTACAATCGCTACTTACCTCAAACCGGTCACATCTCTACCTCGCAATGCTCTTGCCTCTAGACTCGGCCTCCAAATGCTCCAAATCTATTCACAATTAGTACAATACTATCAATATGCGCTAATGGAATGAATTCCACAAGAAAAGCTACAAAATAAGACCAAAACCCGAAATTGGCTCAAACCCGGCCTCCGGGACCACGTCTGGAAATCTGACAAAATTCACAAAACTAGAAAGCTCATTCACTCACGAACCTAACCATACCAAATTCATCAAAATCCGACATCGCTTGGTCCTTCAAATGCTTAAATTACTCTCTAAAAATTCCAAGCCTTAACCCCTCATTTTTACTAATTACAATGATTAAACAACGAAAATATCACCATATATACGAGTATTAGGTCTCAAGCAACTTACCTCACTGATAGCCCTTGAATCACCCTTCAAACATCCCTCCAAAAGCTCCAAAAATCGACTTGTAAATGGTGGAAATGAACCAAATTCGCGAAGGGTTCTATTTAAGGTTTCTGCCTAGGTTTTTTGCACCTGCGGGCTCTTTCTCCGCGCCTGCGGGACCGCACCTGCTGTCAAGGTGCCGCATCCGGGAACTCCACTTAATTTCCCAGCTTCCGCACCTACGATCCAGGCCTCGCACATGCGGGCTCGCAGGTGCAGCCAAATCCTTCGCGCCTGTGCTCCAGCCTTGGCCTCACACATTTCTGCATTTGCGCAGCAAATGCTCGCGCCTGCGAAAGCGCACCTGCGCGCTCATACTCCGCTTCTACGAAAACTGACCAACCTCCTTTCCTTCGCATCTGCGCACTTTCCCTCCGCCCCTGCGACCTCGCACATGTGACTCCCCCTTCCGCAGGTGTGGAAGTAGCAGAAGTAGTAGCTTCAACTGCATTCCAACTTCGACACATTCGTTAACCACCCGGAATCACCATGAGTCCCTCTGGACCTCAACAAAAAATACAAAAAAAGTTATATATCAACATACCAACTTAGTCTAACTTTCGAATCACACAAAACAACATCAAATCATCAAATTACCCTCGGATTCAAGCCTAAGAACTTCTAAATTTCCAATTTTGCAACCGATGCCGAAACTAACCAAACTACGTCCGAATGACCTCAAATTTTGCACACACGTCACAAATGACATTACGAACCTATACCAACTTCTAGAATTCCATTTTGACCCCGATATCAAATTTTCCATTGCCGACCGAAATCGCCAAATTTTCAATTTCACCAATTCAAGCCTAATTCTACCAAGGACCTCCAAATCACATTCCGGACACACTCCTAAGTCTAAAATCACCTAACAGAGATAACGGAACCATCAAAATTCAAATCCGAGATCGTTTACACATAGGTCAAAATCTAGTTGACCTTTTCAACTTAAGGTTCTAAATAATAGACTAAGTGTCTCATTCCACTCCGAAACCACTCCGGGCCCGAATCAACTAATCCGGTATATCATAATATAGCTAAGATCATAAAGGTAACAGAAATAGGAAAAATGAGGCTATAACTCCCGAAACGACCGGCCGGGTCATTACAAAATACCCTTTAATCCGTTTGTTAAAACTTTTACGATCAAATCCTTCTTGCATTCTAAGGACTTCATCTTCTTCATCTTCTAGTTTTCTCAAAGATTCCCTTTATCAACAATCTCTTTCCTTCATAAAAATGGAAAAAACTTCAAAGTCTATTCCCCAAAACGAAACACCTTCTTCTTCTTCAAGACCTTCTGAAAACACTATTGTTACTGAGGAACCTCCTCTGAGATCGTGTATTCCTATTAGGTACCCTATTATGGCTGACTTCAAGGTTCACAATACGCCCATGGTACCGGGTCGATGTGAACCGGTCTCGAGGTACATGTGTACGATTTCAGACAGCATCCTCAATAAAGTTAAAGAGGACTGCAACTGGGTAGACAAACTCGTAGTGGTTCCTACCTCTGAAGAATAAATCACCACCCACGTGGAGGGTTTCTTAAGTATTTACCCTTACCCTTTCACGTTGGGTCCTCTAGACCCGGTTATCATAGCTTTTTGCAAAAGGTATAATGTGACGCTCGGGCAGATACATCCTTCATTTTGGAGGATCGTTATTCTGCTTCGATTCTTTGTGAGCAATGTCGAGGGATATCCATTCACCATCGACCATCTCATGTGCCTATACAACCTTCGACTTTACCGAGGAGGGTTAATTAAGCTTACACACTGAGCCACCAAGACATTATTCTAGAGTATCGACGAGGATCGAGACCGGGGCTGGCTAGGTCGATTTGTTCGAGTGAGGACCTCAGACTTAATCTCGACTGCGGTCATGCCATTTCCCGAGAAATAGAACATGAAACGTAAGTTTAGCTTTGCCTTCGGTGTTCTTTTTATTACTTTTCATTCAGTTGATTTCTCATTGATGTTATGTAATGCAGTTGTCACTCAAATGACGAACCCCATTCCTGAACTTAAAGAGTGGGTCGGGGGCATTACGACATAGAGACCTTACTCCGAGCGTTTATGGCATGATCTCTCGAAGGGACGATGGGAGGCCCCTAATCATGGTAAGGGTATTTCTCTAATAATACATCTAATCTTATTTTTTCATCATTAGTCTCTGATCCGTTATTTTTTCATTTTGTAGGTTTAGGAAAGGACGTCGAGATGAGGCCTCCCTCAGCTGGCGATAATATACATACTGACCCTCCTGCTCTAAAACAGGGTAAAGAGAAGAAGAAAAGGAAAGCTCGGAGTCCCTCTTCCCCTAAAACAAAATGATTGAGGAAGCGACTTGCACAGAAACCTAAGGAAACTAGCGCCCGAGAACTTTCATCGGACTCACTCAATCGTTTGAGGGATGAATCTGAGCAAGAAGAGAATTCTGAGTGAGTGGCCCACGTGAGAAGTGGATTCCAAATGTCTCGCGCCATGGAGGCCGTAGAAGAAACAGCGGCTGAAGTTTTCGAGAGGGTTGAGACCAATTTGGCCCGAGCCAGTGAGGTCGAGAAAGAAAATGTGACTGGTACATCCCGGTCAGAATATAACACACCCAAAGAGGCGCTTGGGGTGATTGACCTTTATGGGTCGCCTTCGTTTACAACTTCTATGATAAACGCAGCCCAGGCATTGAAATGTAACCTCGGAGAAGGGGCCCAAAGAGTAGCCGATTGTTTCCATAATTGTTTCGACGACCTAGATTCCACTGCTTCGAAGGATGTTACCGGTTTGGACGACCTACCTTATCGAGCCTGAACTTAGTGAATCAGTTCCCTGCCCAGAGTGTTGATCCTACTCGGAGGCGAGGAATTTATATGTCCCTCCCAGAGGACGCCCGAGTTCTTTCTGCCCCAGTGGGGATTGCCAGTTATCTTCGGTGCTTGGTGACCGAAGAGGATCAAACAAAAATGAACGAGGTATATGCGCCCTGCATGTTCAACGAAGCTCAACAGGTGCTCAATCGGGTAATTTCAAATGTCCCTTTATTATGTACTTAGCTTTAATCATGAATAATCAAAACATTTTTCCTTTTTGTTTGTAGGCCTCGGTGCTTCATCACGAGGCTTTTCTTCGATGCCGGGAGGAGTTAAAACATTTCGAGGCCGAGACTCGGGAGCTTGCCGAAAAGAGGGATGCTTACAAGCTTCCTAATGAAAAATCCCAAGCTGAGCTGGAAGCGGCTCGTAGGGAACATACCGAACTGGTTGAGTAGGTAAGGATAGTTTTCTGAGTTAGTGATGATGAGTCAGACTTAATAGCTAACAATCTGAACTCGCAGGTTTAGAATAAATTTGATGTGATCGATAAACTCCGAGGTGAGGTGGATGCGGTCAAAGCCGAGACCGAGGAATGGAATAACAATATGGATCGCTTAGCCTCGGAGAAAGAGACTACCCGTACACAATTTGCTTCTGCTGAGGTTCAGCTTTGGGCTACAAAGGAGAAGAACTTGGCGCAGGCCAAAATGATCGAGGGACTCCAATCTCAGCTGAGCTCGGCTGTTTCTGGTCAAGAGAATCTGGCCAAGGAGCTCGAGGCTGCTGAGTCAGAAGTTATTACGGCCCGGAACAAAGCTGATAAAAAAGTGGCCCAGCTCAAAGTTGATGTCGAGTCTATCCAGGAGCAGGCAAAAAACATGGTGAAACATGTAAGGTGGGAATCCCGAAGGGAGACCCTCGAGGGAGTCAATGCTCAGAATTTCGACATATTGACCGAAACTTAGCCTCGCCGGGGTCAACCTATCCGATGGGAGAACGATATCACCGACCATATAAAGTCTCGAATGGAGCCATCTCGATGCTGAACTGATAACTGTTGTTGTAAGCAAACTTGGCCAAAGGCAAGAATCGGTCTCATTGCATTCCGAAGTCAACCACACATGCTCTGATCATATCCTCCAAGATCTGAATTGTCCGCTCTGACTGCTCGTCGGTCTGCAGATGAAAGGTTGTGCTGAGCTCTACACGGGTCTCCAACTCACTCTGTACTGCTCTCCAAAAATACAATGTAACCTGAGGGCCTCTATCTGATATGATGGAGACAGGCACACTATGCAACCGAACAATCTCCTGAATATAAATCTGGGCCAACCTATCTGAAGAATATGTGGTCACAGCCGGAATGAAGTGTACCGACTTGGTCAACCTATCAATAATGACCCAAACATCATCAAACTTCCGCAAGATTCGCGGCAACCCAACTACAAAGTCCATAGTAATGCGTTCCCATTTCCACTCACGTATAGTCATATACTGAAGTAAGCCACCTGGCCTCTGATGCTCATACTTGACCTGCTGGCAATTTAGACACCTCACAACATACTCAACTATGTCCTTCTTCATCCGACGCCACCAATAATGCTGCCTTAGGTCATGATACATGTTCGTAGCACCTGAATGAATAGAATACCGAGAACTGTGTGCCTCCTCTAGCATCTTATTCCTCAGGCCATCAATATTAGGAACACATAGGCGACCCTGAAATCACAGAACACCATCTTCACTGATAGTAACCTCCTTAGCACTTCCCTATAGTATCGTTTCTCTGAGAATCAACAAGTGTGGATCATCAAACTGGCGAGCCTTGATCTACTCAAATAGTGATGACTGAGCGATGATGTAGGCAAGAACTCGGCTGGGCTCGGAAATATCCAACCTCACAAGTCTGTTATCCAAGGACTGAATGTCCAAATCTAATGGCCTCTCCCCCGCTGAAATAAATGCCAAACTACCCATATTCTCCGCCTTCCTGCTCAAGGCATCTGCAGCTACATTCGCCTTGTCAGGATGATAAAGGATGGTAATATCATAATCCTTCAGTAACTCAAGCCACCTGCGCTGCCTCAAATTGAGATCCCTCTACATGAACAAATGCCACAGGCTGTGATGATTGGTGTAAACCTCACAGGACACCCCATAAAGATAATGCCTCCAGATTTTAAGAGCATGAACAATCGCGGCCAACTTCAAATCGTGTACAGGGTAATTCTTCTCATGGGGCTTCAACTGACGTGAAGCATATGCAATAACTCACCCCTCCTGCATCAGTACACAACCCAAACCGACACGTGAAGTGTCGCAATACACAATATACATCCCTAAACTGGAAGGCAACACTAACACTGGTGCTGAAGTCAATACGATTTTGAGCTTTTGAAAGCTCGCCTCGCAATCATCGGACAATTGAAACAGAGCACCCTTCTGGGTCAATCTAGTAAAGGGTGATGCAATAGATGAGAAGCCCTCCAAAAACCGACAATAATAACCTGCTAACCCTAGGAAGCTCCCGATCTCAGTCGCGGTGGTAGGACGAGGCCAACTCTAAACAGCCTCGATCTTCTTGGGATCCACCTTAATACCCTCGCCTGATACAACATGTCCTAAGAATGCCATCTAATCTAGCCAGAACTCATACTTGGAGAACTTAGCATATAGCTTCTGTTCCCGCAAGGTCTAAAGTAACACTCTCAAATGCTGCTCGTGCTCCTCCATACTACGAGAGTAGATAAAAATGTCATCAATGAAGACAATGACAAACGAATCAATATATGGCCTGAACATCGTGTTCATCAAATCCATAAACGCTGTCAGGGCATTAGTTAAGCCAAAGGAGATCACTAGAAACTCATAATGGCCATATCTAGTCCGGAAAGCCTTCTTCGGGACATCAAAATCCTGAATCTTCAGTTGATGGTACCCCGATATCAAGTCGGTCTTAGAGAACACCTTAGCACCTTACAACTGGTCGAACAAGTTATCAATACGCGGCAATGGGCACTTGTTATTAATGGTAACTTTGTTTAACTGGCGGTAATCAATGCACATCCGCATAGTACTATCTTTCTTCTTCACAAATAACACTGGTGCACCCCAAGGCGATACACTCGGTCTGACGAACCCTTTCGCTAGCAACTCCTCAAGCTGCTCCTTCAAATCCTTCAACCCTCTCGGATCCATGCAGTACGGTATAATAGATATAGGTTGGGTACTGGAGCCAAATCAATACAGAAATTGATATCGCAATCTGATAGCGTGCCTGGAAGATCAGAAAGAAACACATCGGAGAACTCTCGGACCACGGGCACTGAATCAATCGTTGGAGTCTCTACAGTAGTATCCCGAACATAGGCTAGATAAGCCAAGCACCCCTTCTTGACTATGTGTCGATCCTTCAAAAAAGAAATAACCCGACTAGATGTACTGACAGACGAACCCTTCCACTCCAATCTAGGAAACTCTAGCATCGCCAAGGTAATAGTCTTGGCATGGCAATCTAGGATGGCATGATATAGAGATAACCAATCCATGCCCAGGATGACCTCAAAGTCGGTCATATCAAGCAACAGAAGATCCTCTCTAATCTCATAACCACAGAATGTAACAATACAGGACCGATAAATCAGATCCACAACCACATAATCGCCCATTGGTGTGGACACATAAACAGGAGTACCCAAGAACTCACGAGAAACACCCAAGTAATGAGCAAACAAAGATGAAACATATGAATATGTAGACCCTGGATCAAATAGTACTGAAGCATCCCTACCACAGATAGAAATGGTACCTGTAATCACGGCATTTGAGGCCACTAAATCTGGTCGGGCTGGAATGACATAGAATCTGGCGGGAGCGCCACCTGACTGGCCTCCTCATGTTTGACCTCCACCTCCAGGATGGCCCCTACCCACCTTCCTTCCACCTCCGGACGGCCGGACGGCTGGGGGCAGTTGGGGCTGTAATCATAGGCTGGTGTCCCTGTTGTACTGCCTTGCCTCGAAGTCTGGGACAAAATCTCTTCATGTGGACAAGATCCCCACACCCCTAACAACCTCTCAGAATGGCAGACTGCTAATCAGAAGCCTGAACCCCGATGGCCTGAGTACCCACGAGGATCCCTGAATAGCTGGCGGGTGGTAAGAACTCTCTGGCATGGTACTGCAATAAGGTCACACTGGAGAACCCCGAAGAGACGGTGGTGCTAGATATGTGGGCCTGCTAGATTGACCCCTCACAAACTGACCCTTGCCCCAGCCGGGGCACCACTAAACTCTCCAGAATACAGAAACTGTTTATCCCTCGTAACCTGCTCCAGACCATGCTGACGTGCACCCTTGATCCTCCGAGCTATCTCTACAACTAGCTCGTAAGAAGTCCTAATCTCAACCTTTCGGGCCATAGTGGCGTGGCTAGCCGAGTGCAAACCTACAACAAACCTCCGCACCCTCTCTGCATCACTCGGAAGTATCATAAGTGCATGGCAAGACAACTCACAAAATCTTGCCTCATAGTCGGTCACCGACATCTGGACCTACTGGAGCTGCTCGAACTGAAATCGCAACTCTTCCCTCTGAGAGGGTGGAATATACTTGTCCAAGAAGAGGCGTGTGAACTGGTCCCAAGTCATGAGAGGTAAACCTGTTGGTATGCCGAGAAGATATGACTTCCACCACCTACGGGCCCGTCCCTCCAGCTGGAAAGTAGTAAACTCCACCCCATGAGACTCCAATATCCTCATGTAGTGCTGTCTGCCCTGCACCGGTCAATAAAGTCCTGTAGATCCTCGTGTCGCTCACCTCCAAAGACAGGAGGTTGTAGCCTGGTCCATCTGTCCAATAGCCTATGCGGATCGCCGGCCGCAGCTGGGATGGGCTCAGGTTTAGCTGTTATAACTGGATGAGATCCGCCCACAGGTAGTGCGCTCAGGGTCTGATATACAGCAGTTGCGTGCCCTGGAGCCTGAGCGGTAGGGGTCCGTGCTCCCTCCCCCCCCCCCCCCCCCCCCCCCGGGGGATATGGCAGGGTCTGCTGGAAATAAACCAGCCTGAATCATAGAATCCATGAATCGTAGCATATGGCCCATGACCTTCTGGAATCCAGGGCGGACATGAAATCCATCGGGGCTGGTCCTGCTGCAGGCACCTCACCCTGCTCCTCAATAATGGGATCCTCTACTGGATCCACTAGTAGGGTAATTGGAGCAACTCTAGGATGCCCTCGTCCTCTACTACAAATTGGAGCCCTCCCTCGACCTCTAGCAATAGGGGGAGCAGCTCCTCCATGGTCTGGTATATCCACTGTGCGCGTTCTCACCATCTGTGAGAGAATGAGAGAACAATACTTAGTACCACATCAACTACATGATAGCAGATGAAGAGAGAGTAGTTTCCTAACACCCTATAGCCTCTCGAAGATAAGTACGGACATCTTCGCACCGATACGCAAGACTCTATAAGGCCTGCTCATAACTTGTGAGACTTACATGAACCTAGTGCTCTGATACCATGTTGTCACGACCCAATTTCTCCTATAGGTTGTGATGGCGCCTAACGTCGTCGCTAGGCAAGCCTACAATGAATTTACCACATGATTTCTTCTTTAAGCAATTTCCAAGTAATTAATTCCCATTTGTTCAGAAATTTGAGAAATAGAGAGTTGAATGATTAAAGTGAGAACATCTGAATGCAAGCTTAACTGTGTAAATGCCCCAAAATCATAAAGTCTACTAGAGTGTGTGCCAAGATCTGGTGTTACAAGTGTATGAGCACTAGTAGAATATACATATCGCTAACTACTGTCTAAAATAACATAGACAGAAAATAAGTACAAAAAAAAGGCTCTAGGTGCTGCAGAATGACTCAGGATGCAGCTCACCACTAGGCCTCCGGGTAATGGGGGTGCGCGCCGATATGTCCACCAGACACACGTGCCTCAGATCCTGCACGGTTAGTGTAGAAGTGTAACATGAGTACATAAACAGCATGTACCCAGTAAGTATCAAGTCTAACCTCGAAGAAGTAATGACGAGGGGTCGACATCGACACTTACTATAGGCTATAAATAAAATGCGGAAATTATAAATAAGCATGGATTATGTAAGCAATTAATACAACACAGTAACAAGCAGTGAATAATAATTTCCATCACTAACAATAAGTTTCGAATCAATTCCTGTTTTTTTAATAATTGTAACCGCCCAAGCCATAAATTAATATCAAGTAAAAGTTAGGCTCCGAGTATTGTCACGCACGATTTGTGTCGAGGTCGTACGGCCCGATCCAGAAATATATTGTGCATTATCGAGGGTCGAACGACACAAACAATAGATGCATCTATTAACCTGTCGAGGCGAACGACCCACTCCCATGAGAGTAGAGGAGATTTTTACTTCGCTCGCGGAAATACTTGCGACGTGAGTGAACATAGATTTCTCAAAGTTATTATAAAATTCTTCCATTCTTTCTCATACATAAGAAATTTAAACGGGAGACTTTAAATTTTAGAATCCTTAATCTCAGCTCTAGTTAAGAGGATTAATAGGTATGACCAACATAATAGAGCAAACAAGGCATGGTGTAAGCCTAAGACTACCCGAACATCACGTAGAATATAACCACGCACAGACTCTAGTCACCTTGTGTACGTATCTCCACATACATAACATTCACAACAAAAATACGCCTAAGGGGATGAGTTCCCTCTTACAAGGTTAGGCAAGAGAGTTACCTCCTTCTCAAGCTCACTCTCGATCCACAAATATGCTTTAATTCCTTAACTCGTTGCCAAACGACCCGAAACTAGTCAAATGTTATATAAATTAATCAATACATGCTCAACAGTTCATAGTTTAACTAATAGAGTAATTACCCAACCCAAATTGGAAGATTCCTAAAATTCACCCTTTGGGCCCAAGTGCCGAGATTCCGAAAATATTTTAAGAAAGTCATTACTCATAACCTCACGAACTCAAATATATAGTTTTCACTTAAGCCCATAACCATTTTCGTGGTTAAATCTCATTTTTTATCATAACCTAGGTTTTTTATCTAAACCCATGATTTCATAAATTTTACATGTTAAAACTACCCATAGTCTATGTATTAAACTCATATTGCATAGAAATTACTTACCTCAATTAGCTAGGTGGAAATCCCCCTCTTTGAAACTACAAAATCGCCCAAGTGTGCAATAAATGAACTCAAAATAGCCTAAGTCCCGTTTTAAAATGACCACTCTGCCTCCAGCGAATCCGCACCTGCAGTCGCTGGGTCGCATCTGCGGCATCGCTTCTGCGGACCAAGGTCCGCTTCTGTGGAAGTGCCTAAGGCTGGCTGGTTTCACTTCTACGGACCGGATTCCGCTTCTGCGGTCCCGCTCCTGCGCTTGTTTCCCCACTTCTGTGGACCACTGGCCAATACCCAAAAGCCGCTTCTGCGATCTTCTTCTTCGCACTTGCGCCTCCGCAGGTGCGGTCCCTTTGCCACTTCTGCGATCACTGGGCAGCCTGTGTTGTGCCGTTTCTGCGTTCCATGGCTCGCTTCTGCGAGCTCGCACCTGCGGCTAGCCCTCCGCAGGTGCGATTACACCAGAAACCTGGTGCTTTAGTTGTCTTTCCAAGCACAAATAAGTTCTGTGCCTTGTCCGATTAACACCCGAGGCCCCCGAGACCCCGCCCAAATATACCAACAAGTTTGAAATCATAAAATAAACTCGTTCGAACCCTCGGAACGCATAAAACAACATCACAACTAAGAATCACACCCCAAACCATATTGAATCAACTTATGAACTTCAAGTTCTTCCAACTTACTCCGAACGCGTCGGAATATACTTAAACTACTCAGAATGACACCAAATTTTGCGTGCAAGTCTCAAATCACCATACGGAATTATTCGCAGGCTCGGAATCCCAAACGGACCTCGATAACACCAAAACCTACTCCAAACCAAATTTAAAGAACTTTAAACCTTCAAGGTGCCAACTATCAATATTAAGGCCAAAACACTCTCGGTCATTCAAAACCCGGTTCGAACATACGTCGAAGTCCAAAATTATCATATGAACCTATTGGAACCGTCAGATCCTTGTTCGGAGGTCGTTTACTCAAAATGTTGACCAAAGTCAAACTTAGCATTTTTAAAAGCCAACTAAGGAACCAAGTGTTCCGATTTCAACCCGAACCTTTTCAAATCCCGGACTAACCATCCCCGCAAGTCATAAAATAGTAAAAGCATATACGAAGAGTCTTATTTAGGGGGACGGGGATCTAGAAAGCAAAACGATCGATCGGATCGTTACATTACACTTGCAACTCCTCCATCCAACTGATTTTGCAGCTTCCAACATTTTCCTGTCTTACCCTATGGTCTCCGTCGTTTGATTTTTTTTTCTTCCCTTTTTCTCTGTTGTTGTTTTTATCTTCTGAGTGATTCTTAACGATATGTATCGCATCAGTTATGCTCTCTTGAGTGTTATACATTTATTATGCAGTAGCCTTTGTATTATTATTATTATTTTACTACTACTACTTTTATATATTTATTTGATTTTTCACTTCTAATTCTATTTAATTTTAGTAATGATAATGAATGAGTTGAGCTTAAAGATAAGTGAGGATTCATTATATATCGTGGACCCAGCTTGTTTGGGATTGAGACATAGTTATTGAAGTTGTTATACGAGTAAATGCTCAAATATGATATATTCGCCTTCATTTTCAGTTTTTACTACTTCCGTAAAGGTAAAGAACCCAAACATTTGCTTAATCTAATAGGAATAATTCTTTTAATGAGATCAATATTACTACGTATTATTTTTAACTCCCTAACAAGCATGTTGTTTCTTCGGAGGACAAATTACACATGGAAATGTGTGAGGCTTCAAAGTATTGTTGAGCTGATTAGTTATTTGACCATTATTAGGCAAGCAAACATGTCCTAGGTAGTTGAACAAAATCGCAAGGATCAATTGTCAATAAACTGTACTATAGGAGAAACTATAGGAAAATGAGAAACAGTAAACCAGTTAATTAACATTTCATTCTGCTGTCTTCTTTTTTTTTTAATTATTTCGTGGTTTTGTTAGTCATGCTACTCAAGAGGAAAAAATATGAATTTCTTAAAATGTTTTATGACAAGGTGGGTTGCTCTGATAGTAAGCACCCTCCACTTCCAATCAAGAGGTTGTGAGTTCGAGTCACCCCAAGAGCAAGGTGGGGAGTTCTTGGAGGGAAAGATGCCGAGGGTCATTTGGAAACAGTCTCTCTACCCCAGGGTAGAGGTAAGGTCTGCGTACACACTACCCTCCCCAGACCC
>AWOL01S0013585.1:108669-153950 GCA_000715115.1 Nicotiana otophora | reverse complement strand
GTGGGTTGCTCTGATGGTAAGCACCCTCCACTTCCAACCAAGAGGTTGTGAGTTCGAGTCACCCCAAGAGCAAGGTGGGGAGTTCTTGGAGGGAAAGATGCCGAGGGTCATTTGGAAACAGTCTCTCTACCCCAGGGTAGAGGTAAGGTCTGCGTACACACTACCCTCCCCAGACCCCACTAGTGGAATTATATTGGGTTGTTGTTGTTGTTGTTGTTGTATTAACGCAGTTGCCAGATTACCATCCTATCAACGGTGCCAACCAATAGAAAATAAAAGGGTAGCCCGGCCCACTAACCTCCCGTTACGCGTGGGGTCCGGAAAAGGCCGGATCACAAGGGTCTGTTGTACACAGTCTTATTCTACATTTCTACAAGAGACTGTTTCCGCAGCTCGAACCCGTGTGACCAATAACAGTTACGCCAAGGTCCCCTTCCCAACCAATAGAGAATATTAGTTTAAAACTATAGAAAAGATCGTACCAACTAGTGTTGTATCAAATGTCCACAAAATATTGTTGATCTAAATTTCATCTGCGCATAACTACTTTCAGAAAACTTCTTGACTTAAAAGTAGTACAACATCTCACCAAATCGTCATAGTCCCCCAATAATTAACTTCCCCTATATATACCCTTTAGTACTAATGATCAAACTCAAATCAACTCAAAACACAACTTAACTTCCTTGGAAAACAAAGCATCAATCTTGAGCAAAATTAACAATGGCTGCTTCCAGTTGCAACTGCNATGGAAATGTGTGAGGCTTCAAAGTATTGTTGAGCTGATTAGTTATTTGACCATTATTAGGCAAGCAAACATGTCCTAGGTAGTTGAACAAAATCGCAAGGATCAATTGTCAATAAACTGTACTATAGGAGAAACTATAGGAAAATGAGAAACAGTAAACCAGTTAATTAACATTTCATTCTGCTGTCTTCTTTTTTTTTTAATTATTTCGTGGTTTTGTTAGTCATGCTACTCAAGAGGAAAAAATATGAATTTCTTAAAATGTTTTATGACAAGGTGGGTTGCTCTGATAGTAAGCACCCTCCACTTCCAATCAAGAGGTTGTGAGTTCGAGTCACCCCAAGAGCAAGGTGGGGAGTTCTTGGAGGGAAAGATGCCGAGGGTCATTTGGAAACAGTCTCTCTACCCCAGGGTAGAGGTAAGGTCTGCGTACACACTACCCTCCCCAGACCCCACTAGTGGAATTATATTGGGTTGTTGTTGTTGTTGTTGTTGTATTAACGCAGTTGCCAGATTACCATCCTATCAACGGTGCCAACCAATAGAAAATAAAAGGGTAGCCCGGCCCACTAACCTCCCGTTACGCGTGGGGTCCGGAAAAGGCCGGATCACAAGGGTCTGTTGTACACAGTCTTATTCTACATTTCTACAAGAGACTGTTTCCGCAGCTCGAACCCGTGTGACCAATAACAGTTACGCCAAGGTCCCCTTCCCAACCAATAGAGAATATTAGTTTAAAACTATAGAAAAGATCGTACCAACTAGTGTTGTATCAAATGTCCACAAAATATTGTTGATCTAAATTTCATCTGCGCATAACTACTTTCAGAAAACTTCTTGACTTAAAAGTAGTACAACATCTCACCAAATCGTCATAGTCCCCCAATAATTAACTTCCCCTATATATACCCTTTAGTACTAATGATCAAACTCAAATCAACTCAAAACACAACTTAACTTCCTTGGAAAACAAAGCATCAATCTTGAGCAAAATTAACAATGGCTGCTTCCAGTTGCAACTGCTCAATCCTTTTCTTGATCATAGCATTATTTTCCTTATCAAGCATCACTACAACACATGCTGCTCGCGGCCTACTGCAACTTCCAAACTTGCCTACAATCCCATCATTGCCTCAGCCAACAATGCCGCAGTTGCCTACAATCCCAAATTTGCCAACAGCAGCCACATTGCCACCATTGCCAAGTGTTGCATCTTTGCCAACATTGCCATCTCTGCCTACATTGCCCTCTGTACCAAAGATGACTCTACCACCAATGCCTGCCAATATTCCTCTTCCCAACATGCCTTCACTTCCTACCATCCCTACACTTTCACCTCCTCCATCCAACTAAGCTTGTGGCTTTGACATTTTAATTGTCTTAATTAATTTCCCTTTTTCATCGTCTTTCTTTTCTTTTTCTTTTTCCTTTTCATTTCAGTCTTTTGAGTGATTTTTACGATTATGTACTGTATCATTTGTACTTTCTTGAGTGTTATGTACTGATTGTGTGATCAGTATATTTTGAGTTTGATGTGAGATGCAAGCTTTCAACTTATTATCGTTTGTGTTTCTACTTATTAACGTCGTATTTGCGTCCACTCTGTTCATAATAAGCTCTTGTTGTGAACAAAGATTATAGGTTTTAAATAGACTGATCAGGTAAAAAACGATCGGATTAAGATGGTCAAATAAAAATAAGGATCATAACCCAATTTAATAAACAAATTGCTGCAAAGTCAATTCTTGTAATCAATATTGTGCAAGCTTTTGAGAGTGCAATCAATTAAATTAGGTGGAAGCTAATGAAATCAGACAAACATGCCCAAGTAGCAAAGTTTTTTAAATAAAAATAAAAATAAAACCTGGCGTTCACGCTAAAATGAGGGCAATGCC
Source organism: Nicotiana otophora (assembly GCA_000715115.1). NCBI lineage: Eukaryota > Viridiplantae > Streptophyta > Magnoliopsida > Solanales > Solanaceae > Nicotiana > Nicotiana otophora. Next base: position 151,307 of record AWOL01S0013585.1, on the reverse strand, counting down.
ATTAATTTTTGGTCAACCACTTGGGACATGCATCTACACCAGAAAGTTCAAATAAGACCTTAATTCATAGGTTAATTTCACCGATAGCTATTCAACTTTTATTTTGTATTAAGTTCGCTAAATATTAGGAGTATTTCTATCCCGAAAAAATCACTCTTCAACTTTGTCTAAGTATCACACAAAGTCAATAAATAATTTTTTGTAAGAAAAATTTAAAAGTCATTCAACTTTGTCTAAGTACCATAAAAATGTCTCATTTGGTTCCAACGTAAAAGAACATTTCTTTACAATTTATTGGCTCTCATACTCAAATTATTATTTAAATTATTCTTTTTTTTTTAAGTTTAAAACCAGCAGCTTCGGTTGTGAGCCTAGGGTGTGGGGGTTAGACTTGGACCCCTACCATGTAGATTAAATAAATTACAATGACAAGAGGGGGACATGGTACCTTGCCTCAAGTCTACAAAAAAGGTTTGCCAAGCAAACAAGGAAAGGCGAAGCCTATACAAAAGCCTTTCCATCCATCAATCCAAATTAACTAACAAAAAAATTATATTTTTCATATCTCCTCCTAAAAGAAGGAATCTGGCATTTGTCAAGTTGAATTTGCCCCTTTGCCTCTCTAGGAAGGTTGTGAGGAGAGTGATATAAGGTCATGTTTCCACTTGTAGAAGTCAATTTTGCCAACAGATCCGCAATTTGGTTTGCTTCTCTAAGGCAGTCATCAGAGATACGAAAAACAATGTTGTAAAGCATAGTAGTTGTACCATTGATAATGTGTTGCAGCTTCAAGTTGTTGGTGTTTTGGTTGATGAGGATGTTAGTGACAATAAGCGAATCAATCTCCACATGAATATTAGAGTGGCCATGTTGAATGCAACATTCTACCCCAAATCTAGCTATTGTGGCTTCAGCTTGAGAGTTGTTGTTGGCTTGGATTTGGACAGAGAATGCGAATATGAAATTTCCATTGATATCTCTAGCAATACCACCAATCCCAGCTTTCCTGTTTGCCTTGATAAAACTATCATCAGTGTTAATTTTAATACAACCAGGTGCCCGTGTGCCCGTTTGGTCCAGTGAACTGGGTACATATGACAACAGGTTTGAGCTTTTTTACTAATCTGCAAAGAAAACCCTATGTACCATTAGTGTCGCCATTAGGAAAAGCATCCTTTAGAACTGCTTTGATATTCCAAACACATTGAGTAACCATTCTATACAAATAAAAGTTGTTGTTGTCGCCATACTTACATGCAGCCCAAGATTTCCAAATCTCCCAACAGATAATGACAGGAAGAGCTTGCAATATCAGTTTGTGAAGTGTGTTTCTTGCCTTAATGTTCCACCACCTATTAAGAAGTCCTCTGATTGGTAAGTGTTGATGATTGATTATGGATTGCCCATAACTTTCCACACATACTCAGCTGCTCTACCCTCCACAAAGACATGTTGCAAGGTCTCCATAACAGGTGTTGGACAACATCTACAAACCTTAGTTTCTTGAGAATCCAACCTGGTAATGTTCTCCCTAATGGAGATTCTACCAAAGAAGATCCTCCAACACATGAAAGATTGTTTGAAGGGAATGGATTTGTGCCATATTTTGTTTATTGTGACATTGATTACTCTGTGATTCCTGATCATATTCCAAGCAGAACCATTTGTGAAGTGACCATCCTCAGTATCATTCCATATAGCATAATCATTCTTGTCTTCATGGCCCAACTCTATAGATATAATGTGTAGAGCAATTTGGTTAGGTAGTGTATTGTATAGCTTCTGTGCATCCCACCTATTAGTAATCATGAAATCATTGACCTTATTTTTGGCATTGCTAGCAGTGATGTAGCTTGAACAAATGTGTGCCAAAGGTCCCAATTCTGTCCAGTTGTCCCACCAAAAGCTACAGTTACCAACATTAATCCTTCTAGTGATCTGATTTTCACACTTGTCTCTGGCCCCAAGAAGATGTTTCCAAGCTTGAGAGTTGCCACTGCACCATTTCTTACCAACAGGGTGTACTCTAGGGCAGTATTTTGCCTTGAGAAAGTCAACCCACATGGAATTACTAACTCTAAAATGCCACCATCTTTTGATGGTAAGAGTATTAGAGATTGTTGACCCAAGTAAAGAATAATTTTGAAGATTGACAAAGGAACTTAGGGATGAACCAGGTCCATCACTGGTAGGCATAGACACGGACAGATTCAAAGCACGTGAGATGCACATGCAGGAGATAAACGAAATCTAGCATAATAATAGATATCTCCTGATCGAAAAGGGTTGCATAATTGATAAGGGGTGAATTTGAAATGAGCATGATGGGTGAGCTATTGATCAGAAGTTGTATAGGGGAATTTGAAATGAGCATGATGGGTGAGCTGTGAATTTGGATATAGATGAACATGGTTCATCTGTTGATCAGAAGTTGTATATGGGAAAGATTGGCTCATTGTTATATCTCACTGGTAGTAGACCTGACATTATTTTCAGTGTAGGCCTTTGTGCAAGATTTCAGGCAAATCTGAAGGAGTCTCACTTGACTGCTGTCAAAAGAATTTTGAGATTTCTAAAAGGCACCACTGATCTTTGTCTTTGGTATCCAAAAGGTAGTAATTTCAATCTTGTGGGATATGCTGATGCTGATTATGCAAGTTTTCTTATAGATAGAAAGACCACCTCAGGTATGGCACACTTTCTTGGCTCATGTCTTTTGTCTTGGGCCACCAAAAAGCAAAATTCAGTGGCCTTATCTATTGTTGAAGCTGAGTATGTTGCTGATGCTTCATGTTGTCCTCAATTGTTATGGATCAAACAGCAATTAATGGACTTTAAAATTAATATTGGTTGTATCCTTATTTTTTGTGATAACACTAGTGCAATTAGTATGACCAAGAACCCGGTTCATCACAAGAAAACTAAGCACATGGATGTTAGGCATCACTTTTTGAGGGATAACTATGAAAAAGGGTTGATCACTATGGAATTTTATGCTACTAACAAGCAAATAGCTGACATCTTTACAAAAGTCCAAAGTAGAGATCACTTTGAAAGGAACAGATTAGAATTAGGGATGATTAAGATCACCTAAAAGGACCAGTTCAGAGTACACAACGAAAGAAATATATATATTTTTTGGTTAGAAAATCTGAAAATTGTGTACATAATTAGATTACTTTTTGCTCAGTCTCATACTTTCAATAGTATACTCTTGTGCCATGTGTTAAAATGACTCATTTAATCTCTAATGATATTTTTTCAATTTTGGTAAATTTAGACTTACACAAGAGTATTCTCAGTGAAGAAGTTGGTTCATCAAGATAACACGGTATATTTTCTACACTGTGCATAATTTGAAATAATAATATTTGGATCATGAGCAGAGTCCTACTTAATTCAAAACTCATTTTGGACTTATCTGTTACAAGTGAACCAGTTCTGTTCAAAAGAGTCCCAACCAAATTGAAGTACCTAGATTCTAGGGATACACTCCAAAGTCTTTTCAAAACTTAAATTCAGTTTGATTAGACTTTCACACCTACTATCATCCCTTCCACTACCCCAACCTCTAAAGAAAGAGTAAAGATGCTTGCTCGCAAGGTTGTTGCGGGGAGAAAACAAATTTGGAGAATAGGTTTTTACTAGTAGGTTCTAAAGCAGGTGTTGAAACTACAGAGTCTGGAGAAATTGGTGGTAAAAAGAAAAAAAAAGAAAGCAAGGGTGTTCGAAGTGCTGTGAGGGGAAAGGGTAAAAGAGTAGTTGATTCTTCACCCACTCCTGTGAGTTTAACCAAAGACACAGGTGCAATGGTTGTTTGGGGAGAAACATCTACTGGAGTACAGGAGAGTGTAAAGAAACAAGGAGAAGTGGGTCTGGCGAAGCCGCTGAAGGGCTGGTTCAACTTGGAAAAAATATAGATGAACCTATTTCATCTGAACAGGAAACCCTCGCAGATCTACTGAAGAGAGTGACTGAAAGTTATAATCCAAAAAAGAAAGGGAGGTTGGTACAAGAAAGGATCATTCTGGGGCAAATATGTTGCCTGCTTGTGACTATGAAATCTATGTCACCCCTAAAGAACCTGGTTCATCTAAGAAGGTACCAATGAATAGCAAGGTGTGAGCCTTGGTACAAGAAAGTGGGGCTAAAGATGCTGAGATTGAGAGGCTGAAGAAAAGGTTGGTTGAGGTAGAGTCTGAGAGAGATGCTCTCAGAACTGAACTAGCAAGGGAAAATGAGAAGAATGATAGAATTCTTCAAGACATGATGAAGCTTCTCCAAGCCAAAAACCAAGCCCCCAGTTCTTCCAAGCCTTAAACTTCTAGCTTAGTGTAGATCAACCAGTGACCCAGTTTGGGATATTTTTTGTTTGCTCATATTTTCAGTATTTTTGTTTCTTTTTATGCTTTGTGGAAGAATCGTATCGATCATCAATGAAATTCACTGTTTTTTGATCTAACTGTTTGTTTATATTTCTTTGATGGTTAAAATTCTTGGCTTGATCTATGATGATTAATCCATGGTTGCATTTGAAGTAGCCCCAGTGGCCATGAGTAAGTTTTAAAATCTGGTTATCTCACATTTTTTTATGCAACTTTTCGATGATGCCAAAAGGGAAAAAGAGGTTGTGCTTTACACTCTGAACAGTGATGTTTTTAACCTAATGAACCTGGTCCTTGATGATAAGTGATAAAAAGAAAAAATATTTCTAACATTGTGTTGATGTTGAGCTAAGTTGAAACAGGGCCTAAGCTTATGGAAGCACAGAGTTTGTCATCATCAACATTGTGTTGATGTTGAGCTAAGTTGAAATATGGCCTAAGCTTATGGAAGCACAGAGTTTGTCATCATCAAAAAGGGAGAATTTGTTGGCCCAAGTAAAGAATAGTTTTGAAGATTAACAAAGTAACTCAAGGATGAATTAGGTCCATCACTGGTAGGCATAGACACGGACAGATTCAAAGCACGTGAGATGCACATGCAGGAGATAAACGAAATCTGGCATAATAATAGATATCTCCTGATCGAAAAGGGTTGCATAATTGATAAGGAGAAGGACTCCTTAATCAAAGAGAATACTATCCAAGATAACTGAGGAGTTAGAGGTTGAGATCAACTAGAACTCTTCCACCAAGGAAAAGTAGCATTAGAACTCTAGTTATATATTTTCTACTCTACTAACTCTATAAATCGCAGGTTATTCTCATTCTACATGTAACGCACAAAAGCAGAAGTTAAACGTGAATTGAGAGCAAAATAGCAAGACATTTTGCAAGAAGTTTGTGTGTAATTCAAGTGAGCGAACCTGAAGCTACATGAACCAAATAGAATAACTAGCTCCAAGTGTCTGTATTTTATTCTAGTTCAATTGTAGTAGGTGTTTTCATATATTGTACCTTTCAGCTTTATCTAGAGCCAATTGTAATAGGTACTCAGAGTATTCAAGTTAGAGTTAACTAAAAGTTGTCGCAGCAGTTAGAGGCTGGTTGCCACAACGGGATTAGAGTTAATCCTAGGTTTACAAAAGTATTTTGTAAATGTAGTTTTTGGCTCGGTGATTTAGTGGAGAGTTTGGGAAAATCCTACTGGGAAGCAGGTCGTGATTTTTTCACCTTTTGAGCTAGGTATTTTCCACATAAAAATCTCTGTGTTCTTTATTTTCTGTACTTATTATTCCGCAACAGTAGTAGTTGGAACACATAGAAGAACCAGGTCCTTCTATAATCTGTGCACGCAAAAAATTGGGCACCATACAAATAACCCCCCTCCCCTCCCCTCTTGTGTGGTATTGACGTATCAAATATCAGAGATATCATTCATTCCCCTGATACCAATTCCAGGTTCATTCTTTGAATAACACAACTTTTCCCAAGAAGTCCAATGGTACTTGTTTTTACCATTACAGGTATCCCAGAAGAAGTTAACAATATCATTCCGAATGAGCTTCAAAGTTCCTTTGGGAGGGTTAATAGCATATAAAATGTAAATAGGATAAGATTGAATAACAAATTTAATTAGAACATGTCTACCACCACAGGAAAACATATTACCTTGCCATGTATTCAACATATTAATAACCTTGGCACACATGCAATCAAAATAAGAGATATTTTTTCAACCAATATAAATAGGACAACCAAGGTAATTAAAAGGAAAGTTTTTATCCAGAAGACCAGTTTTAACTCTAATTTTATTGATCCTATATGAACATGTTTTGGGATCAATGTGGAAAGAACTCTTGTCCATGTTAACCTTCTGTCCAGAATCACATTCATAGTTCCTAATTTGTTTCATGATCAACTTTATGGACTTGGTATTTCCACTACTAAATATCACAACATCATCACCATATGCCAAGTGAGTAATTTGAGGTCCATTTCTATGCATTGAGAAAGGAATGAAAGCATTATTATGTAGCAAACTATTCGGGGATCTAGATAAAACCTTAGCAGCAATGATTAAAAGGTATGGAGATATGGGATCACCTTGTTTAAGACATTTGGAAAAAGTAAAGAAATAGTGTCTAGTACCATTCACAATTATAGAGTACCACACATTAGAAATACTTCTCCAAATCAAATTACATCAATCATCATTAAAGCCAAACCTGCATAACACCTTATTAAGAAATACCATGATAATCTATCATATGATTTGGCCATATCTAGTTTAAGAACAACATTACCACCATTATTAAGATTAGAGAGATCATGAACTATTTTCTGACTGAGCATTACATTATCAGTGATAGGTCTCCCAGAAATAAAACCAGTTTGATTTTCATAAATCAAGCCCCTTAACAGAGGATTCAATATATTAGCCATAATCTTAGAGATGATTTTATTAGTAAAGTTACTAAGGCTAATTCATCTTAATTCTGCAAAACTAGTGGGAGAATCAATTTTGGGAATTAAAGTGAGACAAGTATGAGTGTAGAATTTGGTTAAAGATTTACCAGAAAAATATTATTTAACAAAAGCCGTAATATCAATTTTTATAATATTTAGCAAGTTTGAAAGAATATTCCATTGTATCCATCATGTCCTGGGGAGTTGTCCTTGCTAATGTTGAACAATGCTTGCTTGATATCATCCTTAGCAGGCATACTAGTTAACATAAGATTGTTTTGAGCAGTAATGAATTGAAGTATGCAATCCAGAATATTGTTGTCTCCTTCAGTGAGATTTAAATTGAAGTTTTTCCTGTAGTATTTTACAGCAGTCTTTGCCACCTTATCATCTCCTTGCACCTATTTGCCTCTATGATTTCTGATCTTTTGTATATTGAGTTTCCTTCTTCTACTTCTCAAAACACTATAAAAATATTTGGTATTTCTGTCACCATCTTTAAATCATTGAAGCTTTATTTTTTGTTTCAGTATGGAATCATGCATGTTGAGCCATCTAGCATATTCAGCATATCCCTTGTTCAGGTCTTATCTCCCATGTTTAGTGTTATGCATAATATCCAATTCCTCTAAAATTTCAATCTTAGCTTCTCAATCCTGCACTTGTTCCTGGATATCACCAATTTAGTGTTTGGACCATATACTTAGAAACTTGCTAAGCCTTTTCATTTTTGTTCGTAGCCTCCACATAGCGTTGCGCCTTACTTCTTCATTCCATGATGTTTGTATAATCTCTAGAAAGTCAAGTTAATTAACCCGGAAGTTCATAAATTTGAAGTATTTGATGTGAGTCTGATTCAAGTTTTGACATTTAAGCAAAAGTGGTCTACGATCAAACCCAGACCTGGATAGATGCTTAACATAATTATTTTGAAAATTCTGAGCCCAGTCATCATTGATGAGTATTCTATCTAACCTCATCCAGATTCTCTTACTCGGTCTCCAATAGTTGCACCAAGTGTATTTAGATCCAGTAAAGCCAATATGACTTAGTCCACAAGCCTCTATGTAATTGATAAACTCAATAATGTTTTACATTTTATGTGGTAGCCCACCCACCTTCAATCTTGTTCATATTCATAAAGGGCTCATATATAGCAACAAAAGCCATTTTATTAATGTTGACAAGGTTTTTGAGTCTAAAGTAAGATTTCTGAGCTGTTATACCCCTAATATTCCAAAAGATGACACTGATCATGGAATAGATGGGAGGAGCACTATGTCTATGTCCTTTTTCCATTTCTTTTGGATTTGGATATGGACTTAGGTTTGTTGTTTTTCCTTGTTTTCTTGATTCTGATTCTTCCTCTAGATGAAACATCATCCAGACTTCCTTGATTCTATATGTAATCAGGGTCATTGGGTCATTGTTTCTGCTGGATCTGGATTCTTCAAAGGCAGTCCTCAGAAGATTGACATGTCTCTGAAGTCTCCTTCCTCTGAGTTGTTGGTTGTTGATCATGCTGTGAGTATTGCAGTTTTCTTCTACAAATTCTCCAGTAATTTTCTCAGTAGTATCTTTGTTCTGAATGTCACCATTTACCCCAGGATTAGCATTACCTATCTATTCTAGATTGTTGTCACATATCAGTTCCACAAATATTTCAATTTCTTCTTGGTTCTTGATATCCAAAGGTAGATTAGGAGAACTAGCAAGTTCAATAGTCATAGAATCTCCTTTTTCATCATCTTGTTCTTTTTTAGTATCCCCAGAATGGATATCATTCTCTTTCTGCACTTTCACTGAGTTACTAACATGTGTTTCTTCTGTTGGCACTCCCATTTCTTGTCCTTTGTTCTCTGCCTCTATTTCTCCTTTGTTATCATCCTTATTTGTAACTGAAAATTGAGCACTATGTCCATCTGTCTTGATCTCATCAGTATTGTTTCCATTGCTACCTCCTTCCTGTTTTTGTTTCTCTTTGTATTTTCTAGAGATAGACTTAAACACTCCCTTGTTTTTCTTTTTGGCATCTTTTTTTATTTATTTTTCCCACTTTTATTTTCCTTATTCCTACGATGTAGTTTTTGTGGTTCTTCTACCTACTTGGGTGTGTTAGTATTGTTGTCCTCTTCACTTCCTTGGACTTTTCCATTTTTTTAATTGTTTTCTATGGTTTGTGTTTCCTTAATCTTCCGAGATTGACCTGTTAGTGCATCTTCACTCTCCTTTTCAGATCTTCCTAGTTTATCATTAGTATCATTCAGCAGGGCATTGTCATTCTGAGTGCCCTTTTCCTCTTCTTGTATATTCTAAGTGGCCTCTTTAGTAGGCTTTTGTTTTTTTTAATTAGAGGCAACATTCTTCTTCTCCGATGCTCTGCAATAGGTCATGTTGTGTCCTAATTTTCCGCAGTGTTTGCAGTATTTAGGAATACTGTAACGACCCGACTTGTCGTTTTAAGAATTTACATTTCGTTCGGTATCTTAAGGTCTCGAGCAGCTTTGAAATATGTATTATGACTTGTGAGGGTGGTCAAGTTTGGTTTTCGGATGATTCAGGATTTAATTAAAAGAACAATTTTTGTTTTGGAAGCTTAAGTTGAAATAATTGACCGGATAGTTATTTATGTATAAACTACCCCAAAATAGAGTTATGATGATTCCAATAGCTCCATATGGTAATTTTGGACTTAGTAGAGTGTCCGAAAAATTATTTGGAAGTCCATAGTGAACTTTTGCTTGAAATGGCGAAAGTTGAATTTTTGGGAAGTTTGATCGGGGAGTTGACTTTTTGATATCGGAGTCAGAATCTAGTTCTGAAAAATTTCATAGATCCGGTATGTCATTTATAACTTGTGTGCAAAATTTGAGGTCAATCAGAATTGATTTGGTAGGTTTCGGCATCGAATGTCGAAGTTGGAAATTCTTAAGTTCCTTAAGTTTGAATCGGGGTATGATTCATGATTTTAGCATTGTTTTATGTAATTTGAGGTTTCAACGAAGTTCGTATGATGTTTTAGGACTTGTTGGTGTATTGGGTTGAGGTCCCGAGGGCCTGGGGTGAATTTCGGAGTGGTTTCGGATCATTTTTAACTGATGGTTATTTTGACAGCAATGTGCGAAATTCCTTATGCGTAGAGCTAAATTTGAAAGCTTATATCTAGAAATTTATAAGGAGTCTAGAAATTATCAAAACATAAAAATTGTAGCTCTTTGATTCTAGTTTCCAGAATGATAAACCATTTACTATTCAGACATTTGTACAAAAAGTTATGATTAATTGACTGAAGCTAGTACTGCAAATTTTTGGCTACAGCAGTGTGCATCGCTAGAAATTTCTGCTGCACATGGCTAATTCTGGGAGCTTATATCTTGCAATCTATAAGAAGTTGGGCAATGAGAAAAACCTGAAAGTTGTAGTCCTCTGTATCTAATTTGCAGAAATATAAATTATTTGACAGTTGGAGTTGAATACAAGAAGTTATGGTTAATACATTACAAGCTGACGGGGAAGAGTTCGATATTTTCAGCATAAGCATGTAATGATTCAACGATCCATTTTTAGTTCTAGAGATAGAAATTCGATTTCGAGACTTCCGGAATTTTGATAATGAATTATAGGAGTGATCTGGAAAGTTTGGTCTAATTTCATCAAGTGGCGATTGGGTCTTTAGCGCAAAACATGAGTTAATTATTTAACGAGCGAAATTAGTATCGCATTGAGCAAATGAGCTCCAAATTGAGTTTCAATTGAATGACTAGGTTTGTATTATTATTTGTGACTTATAGGAACAAGAATCGTCGAATTCCGAGTTCGTATGATGGAGTTAGAGCCCTTTTAGTGAAAACAATAATTGCCGATGCAAACAAGTTCTAGTGTGGACTTTTAGTGACGAAAAATAGACTTTTAGTGACGGAAAATGGGCTTTTAGTGACGGATGGGCAGAAACTTAAGGACCAAAAAATGGTCATTTCCTTCATTTCGTTTTGGATTTTTGGAGCACGGTTCTTTTGCGATTTTGAGGATTTATTCACAACTTCGACTTGGGTAAGTGTCATATATCCAAAAGTGATTATATTTCGTAAATCCATGGTTATATTCATCATTTATTTTGAATTTAAATGGAAGAAATCAAGATTTTTGCAAAATTTTTCAAGAACAAAAATTTTAAATTTGGAGGTTGAGTTGTTATCGGAATTTGATAAAATTGGTATGGGTGGACTCGTAATAGAATGAGTTGTCAGATTTTGTGAGTTCTGTTGGATTCCGAGATGTGGGTCCCACATGCAATGTTTGAGTTAAATTTCGGATTTTTTTGGAAAATTAGTATTTTCATATGAAATTAATTCCTATAATTAGTATTGACTGAATTGAAATAATTTGGATAGAATTGAGCTGTCCAGAGGTCAATTCATGCAAGAAGGCAATTTTGGAATATCGGCCTAACTTCAAAATGGTAAGTATCTTGCCTAACCTTGAGTGGGGGAATTACCCCTTAGGCATCGAGTCTTGTGTACCATTTGTGAAATGTGAAAAGTCGTGTACGCGAGGTGACGAGTACGTACTCGGTCTTATATGTGCAAAATTGATTGGGTTAAAGTCTTAGGCATAGTGTGTAGTAAATTGGATAATTGTTGGCATTTATTAAATCATCAATTTTCCATGCCTCAATTCGTGTTTGTTGAATTTATTTTTATATGATAATTTGATGTGGTTATTACTTGTATATTTATGTGAATTCCGTGAGTTGGGTGATTTGATATTTCCTGGAAATAAATATATTATGGATTTTCCATCTGCAAATAATTAATGAAATAAGTTTACGAGGCGTTATATAATTATCAAGAATTTGGATTAATGAAGGTGTTGCCCTATACTGAGTATTTTCCATCTCTGTTGTTGTTTTGAGGTTTTATACACATTGTGTGGAGCCTTGGGATATTTATTGTAAAATTAATTGATTTTGTTATATCTTTGGAATTGATTATGGTTATTGGACAAATTGTGATAAGAATTGATTTTGGTATGTTGTCGTGATACTATTCCGTATAAATTGTTGTGTTATTTGAGTTATTATTTTGAGAATATAAGAGTGGAATTTTACCGTTGATATTATGTGGGTATAAGGGTGGCATTTTTCCGTTGTTATGTGTGTTGGGATATTGTCTGGGCGGAGCGATAAGGGTGGTTATAGGAGAGATAAGGGTGTCTATAGGAGCGATAAGGTTGGCTATTGATATTGTCATGGCGGAGAGATAAGGGAGACTACTATAGGAGTGATAAGAGTGGCTATTATAGGAGTGATAGGAGAGATAATGGTGGCTATAAGAGCGATAAGGGTTGCTATTGATATTGTCAGGGCGGAGGGATAAGGGGTGCTATTATAGGAGTGATAAGGGTGGCTATTGTCAGGGATGATATGTGATGATGTGGGGTTATTGTGTTGGTAATTTTCATGTGATGTTGTGATTTTACTTGTGTTTATTTTTATACCTTGTACAATTTGTCTTGCTGTTGGTAAATTGATAATAGTCTGATCTATGTTGAAATTGGGAGCCTGTGGTTATTGCCAGGCGGATTATGAAATGAAATGTGGGCACGAGGTGCCGTGAGTAAATAATGATGATATTGGCACGTGAACTGTCCATGCAGTTGTGATATAAAATATGAGCACGAAGTGTCGTGAGTAAATAATGATGATATTGGAACGTAAATTATCTATGCAGTTGTGATATGAAATGTGGGCACGAGGTGCCGTGATTAAATAATGATGATATTTGGCACATGAGTTGTCTGTGCGATTGTGATAGAGAAATTGGCACGAGGTGTCGTAGAAATATGAAAGTGGGCTGAGACCCGTATTTTATGATTTTGAAATGCTGTGTCACAGGGTGACTTTTATTCGAAAGAGATTTATTTGAAGAATTTTATTTGAAAGATATTTATTTGAAGGAAAGAGATTTGAAAGAGATTTATTTGAAAGTATTATATCCTGAAGATTTCTATTTGAAAAACATATAGGCGAAAGATTTATATTGGAAGGACTTGATTAATTAGTTGTACTTGTATTCATTATTTGTTGCGCAATATTTATGGTGTTCTTGTCGCCCTGCTGTGTATGTCACTGGTTGATTATTTTTGCCATCATTGTTATTTGTTTCCTATTATGTTTGTATACTATATTGCACAGGTTATTAGACTAGTAAGTGTCTCGGTTGTACTTCGTCACTACTCCACTAAGGTTAGTCTTGATACTTATTGGGTATCGACCGTGGTGTACTCATACTACACTTCTGCACATTTTTGTGCAGAGCTAGGTATTGGAGTTATCGGACTCGGATAGAGTTAAACTGTGATCGCAATGATTCAAGGTAGAGCTGCTTGGCCGTCGCAGTCCCTTGAAGTCTTTTCATTTTATTGTACTCTTAATTATTAATCAAACAGTATTGAGTATTCAATCCTTGAGATCATTTCATGTATTCAGTTAGAGTTCGTGACTCAGTATTACCAGTCTTGGGAGGTTGTTATATTTGTAATTATTTTCGTTGTTGGTTTATATATAAAAAAATAGCTTGAATTGTTATTATAATCGGCTTACCTAGTCTTAGAGACTAAGTGCCATCATGACGCCTGTGGCGGAATTTTTGGGTCGTGACAAGTTGGTATCAGAGTTCTAGGTTCATAGGTTCTACGAGTCATGAACGAGTTTAGTAGAGTCTTGCGGATCGGTACGGAGACGTATGTACTTATCTTCGAGAGGCTACAGAGCTAGTAGGAAAATTTCAACTTCTTTCATTCCTTATCGTGCAGCATTTATTCTGCTTGAAGCATATATCTAATGTTCTTTTGCATCCACTCATGTATGAAATTGCGCACTCGGTATCAACTAGAGCCAGGGTTGCTCAACCATTGTTACCACGTGTTGTCCAGATCGAGGATGCGGAAATATTGAGAGATCATTCAGTTGTGCACATGGGGGTGCATCAGGTCCTGACATCTGGTTGATAAATACGATCTTAAGAAGGTTTAATTATTGCCTAATCATCACAATCGTGGTAGAGTCACGAGGTGGATGTAGATTTGAAGATAGTTGGTGGTATTAGAGATTATGTGGTTCGTATGAGACTTCTATTTAGCAAAGGGTACATACTGGCAGCCAAGACACTGGAGGAAGCGATTTTAACTATCACGAGGATGACATGCGCCAAATAAATGGTTTGAGATGTCTTATGACCGGTGTTGTACGAGCGATGAAGGTTAGTATTGTGAATCATCGGAATGTGTCCTATGGCTTCTCATCAAGTGAGGGGAGTCCACTATCAACGATCAGATTGCGGGGTCATGTGTTATATCAATTTTGGCCTAAGATGTATTTATGTGGTATTGAAAGGTTCTCCGAAACTTATATATGATTAAGAGTTGAGATTTGTATGGGATGATGTTGGGACTTGCGGTATTCCCGCATCCTTAATAATTCTACATTTCAGTATCAGTGGGGTCATACAAATAACTTCAGAATACTTGGGGTGCTTCAGTAAGTTGTTACCGACACATGGTTCCTATAATGATTATTCTAGTTATCTGGCACAGACTCAGTATGAGTAGCCAAACCTGTAGAGGGGTTGTTATCAGTGTGGTGATACTAGGCACATCATGAGAGATTGTCCCAGACTTGGGAGAGACAGATTTCATCAGAATACTCAGGCTACAAGCTCTATTCCAGTTATTACCCCACATGCACAGTCAGTTAGAGGTAGAGGACAGGCGGGTAGAGGGTGTCCTAGAGGGGGAGGCTCGACCCATTGATATAATTGATATGGTATGGCTCAGGCTTCTACACTAGATGGTGTCGTTACAGGTACAATCCTGATTTGTTATAAAGGAATATTTTCCTTAGTTTGATTCGGTTCTGAGTATCGAGGCGAGTCCTCCTATTATGCTCCACTTATAGGTGAGCTTCGTAATTCTGAAACCTATTTATGTGTTTATACTTGTTGGGAGATTTGATGGTGTTAGCCCCTGTTTATCATTTTTTTTTGTACACTACTGAGAGGTATGAGTCCAAAAGTGACTTTCTATTACTCACTATAGTGGGTTTTGATGTGATTTCGGAATAATTGAATTCAATTTTACGAATTACATGCCCTACTGGTATGGGGTTTCATTATGTGTTGTGAAAATTATTTACGGAATTGATTAAAAAGAAGAATGAAAGGAAATGAAAAAATTTCAGTTGTCACAATGTGCAAAATACTTGTGATTCAGAGTTGAGGATGAGATCCTCACATTTTTATATGATGTGAAATATTTAAACTGGGCTACAAGCCGCGGTGGAAGTTATATAAGGACGAGGTCCTTGTGGTGAAAACTTTATGAGTTTAAATTATCCCTTTGTGAAATTAATTTTGAACTATAGTATTAATGGGAAGTCATGCCTGTTAGGCTTATTTGATAATTTTTTTATATGTTTTTGTGCATATTTATCCATATTCGTGCTGTAAACATTGCATTTTAGCCTATAAGGTGAGTGCCCAGGTGGTGTTAAATGTGACTCGTTGATTCAGATAAATAATTATGAGGTCTTCATGCCTCGCGTGTTGCTGTCAGTGTCGCGAAAATTTAAAATAAGATTTTAGTTAATATGAGATTAATTGAGGATGCTGGAATTAATTATAAACAGTTATTATGACCAGAGATGTGGTTATGGGCATACGTTTCTGTGTGCGTAGGCACGAGTTGCTATAGTTTGTTGAAACTAATATCGTGCGTTGATGTGATAATAAGTCCTTTTGAAACTAATTGGAGTGTAAGAAGTTGCCTTTAAAGTTTATAAATGAGGATAAAAGAAATAATCTCAACTGAGATGGTATTGTCGGACCCATACTAAATTGTGGTGACGTAGATTAACCGCAATATGTGTGTAATAATACACTCAGAAATTTAATGTTCTCAGAATAATTCTTGGCACGTTCGAGGACGAACGTATGTTTTAAAAGGGGGAGGATGTAACGACCCGACTTGTCATTTTAAGAATTTACGTTCCGTTCGGTGGCTTAAGGTCTCGAGTAGCTTTGAAATGTGTATTATGACTTGCGAGAGTGGTCAAGTTTCGTTTTCGGATGATTGAGGAATTAATTGAAAGAACAATTCTTGTTTTGGAAGCTTAAGTTGAAATAATTGACCGGATGGTGAATTATGTGTAAACGTCCCCAAAATGGTATTTTGATGATTCCAATAGCTCCGTATGGTTATTTTGGACTTCGGAGCATGTCCGGAAAATTATTTGGAAGTCCGTAGTGAAATTTTGCTGAAATGGCGAAAGTTGAATTTTTGGGAAATTTGACCGGGGAGTTGACTTTTTGATATCGGAGTCGGAATCCAGTTCTGCAAATTTTTATAGATCCGTTATGTCATTTATGACTTGTGTGCAAAATTTTAGGTCAATCGGAATTGATTTGGTAGGTTTCGGCATTGAATGTAGAAGTTGGAAATTCTTAAGTTCCTTAAGCTTGAATTGGGGTATGATTCGTGGTTTTAGCATTGTTTTATGTGATTTGAGATTTTAACTAAGTTCGTATGATATTTTAGGACTTGTTGGTGTATTGGGTTGAGGTCCCGAGGGCCTGAGGTGAGTTTCGGAGTAGTTTCGGATCCTTTTTAACTGATGGTTGTTTTGACAGCAATGTGCGAAATTCCTTATGCGCAGAGCTAAATTTGGAAGCTTATATCTCAAAATTTATAAGGAATCTGGAATTTATCAAAATATTTGTAGCTCTTTAATTCTAGTTTCCAGAATGATAAACCATTTATCATTCGGACATTTGTACAAAAAGTTATGATTAATTGACTGAAGTTAGTACTGCAAATTTTGGCTACAGCAGTGTGCATCGCCAGAAATTTCTGTTGCAAATGGCTGACTATGGGAGCTTATATCTTGCAATCTATAAGGATTTGGGCGATGAGAAAAACTTGAAAGTTGTAGTCCTTTATATCTAGTTTGCAAAAATTTAAACTGTTTGGCAGTTGGAGTTGAATACAAGAAGTTAGTGTTGATACACTACAGACTGTCGGGGAAGAGTTTTGGAAGAGTTCGATGTTTTCAGCATAAGCATGTAATGATCCAAAAGTCCATTTTTAGTTTTAGAGATCGAAATTCGATTTCGAACTTCCAAAATTTTGATAATGAATTATAGGAGTGATATGGAAAGTTTGATCTAATTTCATCAAGTCACGGTTGGGTTTTTAGCGCAAGACATGAGTTAATTGTTTAACGAGCGAAATTAGCATCGCATTGAGCAAATGAGCTCCAACTTGAGTTTTGATTGATCGACTAGGTTTGTATTATTATTTGTGACTTATAGGAACAAGAATCGTCGAATTCTGAGTTCGTATGATAGAGTTAGAGTCTTTTTAGTGAAAACAATAACTGCTGGCGCAATCAAGTTCTGGTGTGGACTTTTAGTGACGAAAATGGACTTTTAGTGACGAAAAATAAATTTTTAGTGACAGAAAAATGGGCTTTTAGTGACGGATGGGTAGAAACTTAAGGACCAAAAAATGGTCATTTCCTTCATTTCGTTTTGAATTTTTGAAGCACGGTTCTTGGGCGATTTTGAGGATTTCTTCACACCTTCGACTTGGGTAAATATCCTATATCCAAAAGTGATTATATTTCATAAATCCATGGTTATATTCATCATTTATTTCGGATTTAAATGGAAGAAATCAAGATTTTTGCAAAACTTTTCAAGAATGAAAATTTTAGATTTGGAGGTCGAGTTGTTATCGAAATTTGATGAAATTGGTATGGGTGGACTCGTAATTGAATGAGTTATCGGATTTTGTGAGTTTTGTTGGATTTCAAGACGTGGGCCGCACGAGCGATTTTTGAGTTAAATTTCGGATTTTGTTGGAAAATTAGTATTTTCATATGGAATTAATTTTTATAATTAGTATTGACTAAATTGAATTAATTTGGATAGAATTGAACTGTTCGGAAGTCAATTCAAGCAAGAAGGCAATTTTGAAATATCGGCCTAACTTCAAAAAGGTAAGTATCTTGCCTAACCTTGAGTGGGGGAATTACCCCTTAGTCATCGAGTCTTATGTGCCATTTGTGAAATGTGAAAAGTCGTGTACGTGAGGTGACGAGTACTTACTCGGCCTTATATGTGCAAAATTGATTGGGTTAAAGTCTTAGGCATATTGTGTAGTAAATTGAATAATTGTTGGCATTTATTAAATCATCTATTTGCCATGCCTCCATTCGCGTTTGTTGAATTTATTTTTATATGATAATTTGATGTGGTTATTGCTTGTATATTTATGTGAATTCCGTGAGTTTGGTGATTTGATATTTCCTGAAAATAATTATATTATGGATTTTTTATCTGCAAATAATTAATGAAATAAGTTTAAACCGATACATTATATAATTATCAAGAATTTGGATTAATGAAGGTGTTGCCCTATACTGAGTATTTTCCATATCTGTTGTTGTTTTGAGGTTTTATACACATTGTGTGGAGCCTTGGGCTATTTCTTGTAAAATTAATTAATTTTGTTATATCTTTGGAATTGGTTGTGGCTATTGGGCAAATTGTGATAGGAATTGATTTTGTTATGTTGTCGTGATACTATTCCGTGTAAATTATTGTGTTATTTGAGTTATTATTTTGAGAATATAAGGGTGACATTTCACTGTTGATATTATGTGGGTATAAGGGTGGCATTTTTCCGTTGTTATGTGTGTTGGGATATTATCTGGGCGGAGCAGGTTTTCGTTGTTTTATGGTGTTCTTGTCACCCTGCTGTATATATCACTGGTTGATTATTGTTGCCATCATTGTTATTTGTTACCTATTATTTTTATATACTATATTGCACAGGTTATTAGACTAGTGAGTGTCTCAACTGTACTTCGTCACTAATCCACTGAGGTTAGTCTTGATACTTACTGGGCACCGACTGTGATGTACTTATACTACACTTCTGCATATATTTGTGCAGAGCCAAGTATTTGTAACGACCCGGCCGGTCGTTTTGAGAGTTAGAGCCCTGAACCCCTATTAAATTCTTTCCCCATATCTATTTCTGCTATTGTGACTTGCTGGGATGATTAGTTTTGAGTTTCGGAGTGTTTTGGGACACTTAGTCCCTAAATGAGAGCTTAAGCCTTAGGACTTGGACCATAGTCAAAATTGTGTGAAGACGATTCCGGAATGGAATTTTGTCAGTTCTGTTAGCTCCGTTAGGTAATTTTGGGTTTAGGAGCGTGTCCGGATTGTGTTTTGGAGGTTCGTAGGACATTTAGGCTTGAAATGGCGAAAGTCGAATTTTTGGAGTTTTGGTCCGGCAGTGGAATTTTTGATATCGAGGTCATTTTCTGATTCCAGAAGTTGGAGTAGGTCCGTAATGGTGATCATGACTTTTGCGCAAAATTTGAGCTCAATCGGACGTGATTTGATAGGCTTCGGCATCAGTTGTAGAATTTTGAAGTTTCAAGTTCTTTAAGTTTGAATTGGAGGGTGATTCGTGATTTTAGCGTTGTTTAATATGATTTGAGAGCTCGACTAAGTTCGTATGGTGTTTTAGGATTGGTTGGTATGTTTGGTCGAGGTCTCGGAGGCTCGGGTGAGTTTCAGACGCCCAACGGATCGATTTTTGGACTTAGAAGGTTGCTGAAGTTTTCTGGTGTCTGAGTTCTGGTTTCCTTCTATGCGATCGCGTGGGGTGATCTGCGATCGCGTAGGCTTAGCTGGGCAGAGGAAAGAATTTTTATTCGCTTTCGCGGACATGGTCATGCGAACGTGTAGTGATGTGAGGTGGTGCTTCGCGAACGCAGAGACAGGGTCGCAATCGCGTAGGGTTAGGTGTACTAAAGTTGGACCACGCGCTTTGCTCATCGCGAACGCGTGCGGATGTTCGCGATCGCGTGAGTAAGGAAGCCAGAGCATCACGTTCGCGTGGTGTGTTAAGCGACCGCGTAGAATAAATTCAGGGGAAGCAAAGTTGTTCTTCGCGATCGCGAGGCTCTTTCCGCGATCGCGATTAAGGAATCGCTAGGCAGTGTTAAAGTTTCCCAAAAACGAGGGTTTTGCCATTTTTCCAAAAACATGAGATAGGGAGCTCGGATTTGGACGTGATCTTGAGGGATTTTCAGAGATATCGATTGGGTAACGATTCTTAACTCCTTTATGGTTATATCCCACTAATCTATCATTAATATTCTCTTTAATTTCGGATTTTTGGGGTTAAAATTGAAAACTATTTGGAAGAACCTTATCAACAAAGATTTCGAGTTTTGAAGGGGATTTGTGGTTGGAATTTTAGTAAATTTGATATGGTTAGACTCGTGAGTAAACGGGCTTTCATATTTTATGACTTTTACCTGATTCCGAGACGTAGGTCCCACTGGCGAATTTTGAGTTAATTTCGGAATTTTTGTTAAAATGTTGATTTCGTTAATTAGATAAGTCTATTATTGTTGTATTTATGATATGTAATTGCTTTTGGCTAGATTTGGGCCATTCGGAGCCGAATATTCGTGGGAAAGGCATTGTGACCGATTGATTGAGCTTGGTTCGAGGTAAGTGGCTTGCCTAACTTTGGGTGGGCGGAAATACCCTTAAAATTTGGAACTATTGTGATATGTGAGCGCCGTGTACGTGATGTGACGAGTACGTACACGGGCTAGTTGTGGTAAAACCCGATTTTCTTACTGAGCAACAACATATTTTCCTGTTAGTTTAGGTTATACCATTTTTATGAGTACTAATCTATTTTCATTTTTAATTGAGTTATTCGAATATGTGTAGCTATCATGTTTAGTCTAATACAGCATGTCTACGTGTCTTAATTGTTTATGTGAATTCTGTGCAGCATGCTTAGTGAATTTCCTGCTTCTTCCCTGACTGGTACTTAGTCTAAATTGTAAGAATTTCTTGATGTAGTTGTATTTCTATCGTTCGCGCTGCATATTTACTTTGGGACTACGGAACGGTATTCCGGAAGATCCCCCTATACTGCATATTTACTTTGGGACCCCTGTACTGCATATTTACTTTGGGACTATGGAACGGTATTTCGGGAGATCCCCCTGTACTGCATATTTACTTTGGGACTACGGAACGGTATTCCGGGAGATCCCCCTGTCCTGCATATTTACTTTTTGACTACAGAACGGTATTCCGGGAGATCCCCCTGCACATGTACGTTTGGGACTACGAGACGGTATCTTGGGAGATCCCGTATTGTATTTTCTGTGTACTGAGCTGTTACCTTCTATGATTTCATTGTTGTTAAATTTCAGCCTTTATTTTATTACGGTATTTCACTCTATATTGTTCTATTATATATGTTTCCCATTAGGGTCCTGACCTGACCTCGTCACTACTCAACCGAGGTTAGGCTTGGCACTTACTGGGTACCGATTGTGGTGTACTCATGCTACTCTCTGCACATGTTTTTCGTGTACAGATCCGGGTGCACCTTATCAGCTGTACTATTAGTGAGTCGGGATAGCTTNTTAATTAGATAAGTCTATTATTGTTGTATTTATGATATGTAATTGCTTTTGGCTAGATTTGGGCCATTCGGAGCCGAATATTCGTGGGAAAGGCATTGTGACCGATTGATTGAGCTTGGTTCGAGGTAAGTGGCTTGCCTAACTTTGGGTGGGCGGAAATACCCTTAAAATTTGGAACTATTGTGATATGTGAGCGCCGTGTACGTGATGTGACGAGTACGTACACGGGCTAGTTGTGGTAAAACCCGATTTTCTTACTGAGCAACAACATATTTTCCTGTTAGTTTAGGTTATACCATTTTTATGAGTACTAATCTATTTTCATTTTTAATTGAGTTATTCGAATATGTGTAGCTATCATGTTTAGTCTAATACAGCATGTCTACGTGTCTTAATTGTTTATGTGAATTCTGTGCAGCATGCTTAGTGAATTTCCTGCTTCTTCCCTGACTGGTACTTAGTCTAAATTGTAAGAATTTCTTGATGTAGTTGTATTTCTATCGTTCGCGCTGCATATTTACTTTGGGACTACGGAACGGTATTCCGGAAGATCCCCCTATACTGCATATTTACTTTGGGACCCCTGTACTGCATATTTACTTTGGGACTACGGAACGGTATTCCGGAAGATCCCCCTATACTGCATATTTACTTTGGGACCCCTGTACTGCATATTTACTTTGGGACTACGGAACGGTATTCCGGAAGATCCCCCTATACTGCATATTTACTTTGGGACCCCTGTACTGCATATTTACTTTGGGACTACGGAACGGTATTCCGGAAGATCCCCCTATACTGCATATTTACTTTGGGACCCCTGTACTGCATATTTACTTTGGGACTACGGAACGGTATTCCGGAAGATCCCCCTATACTGCATATTTACTTTGGGACCCCTGTACTGCATATTTACTTTGGGACTACGGAACGGTATTCCGGAAGATCCCCCTATACTGCATATTTACTTTGGGACCCCTGTACTGCATATTTACTTTGGGACTACGGAACGGTATTCCGGAAGATCCCCCTATACTGCATATTTACTTTGGGACCCCTGTACTGCATATTTACTTTGGGACTACGGAACGGTATTCCGGAAGATCCCCCTATACTGCATATTTACTTTGGGACCCCTGTACTGCATATTTACTTTGGGACTACGGAACGGTATTCCGGAAGATCCCCCTATACTGCATATTTACTTTGGGACCCCTGTACTGCATATTTACTTTGGGACTACGGAACGGTATTCCGGAAGATCCCCCTATACTGCATATTTACTTTGGGACCCCTGTACTGCATATTTACTTTGGGACTACGGAACGGTATTCCGGAAGATCCCCCTATACTGCATATTTACTTTGGGACCCCTGTACTGCATATTTACTTTGGGACTACGGAACGGTATTCCGGAAGATCCCCCTATACTGCATATTTACTTTGGGACCCCTGTACTGCATATTTACTTTGGGACTACGGAACGGTATTCCGGAAGATCCCCCTATACTGCATATTTACTTTGGGACCCCTGTACTGCATATTTACTTTGGGACTACGGAACGGTATTCCGGAAGATCCCCCTATACTGCATATTTACTTTGGGACCCCTGTACTGCATATTTACTTTGGGACTACGGAACGGTATTCCGGAAGATCCCCCTATACTGCATATTTACTTTGGGACCCCTGTACTGCATATTTACTTTGGGACTACGGAACGGTATTCCGGAAGATCCCCCTATACTGCATATTTACTTTGGGACCCCTGTACTGCATATTTACTTTGGGACTACGGAACGGTATTCCGGAAGATCCCCCTATACTGCATATTTACTTTGGGACCCCTGTACTGCATATTTACTTTGGGACTACGGAACGGTATTCCGGAAGATCCCCCTATACTGCATATTTACTTTGGGACCCCTGTACTGCATATTTACTTTGGGACTACGGAACGGTATTCCGGGAGATCCCCCTGTCCTGCATATTTACTTTTTGACTACAGAACGGTATTCCGGGAGATCCCCCTGCACATGTACGTTTGGGACTACGAGACGGTATCTTGGGAGATCCCGTATTGTATTTTCTGTGTACTGAGCTGTTACCTTCTATGATTTCATTGTTGTTAAATTTCAGCCTTTATTTTATTACGGTATTTCACTCTATATTGTTCTATTATATATGTTTCCCATTAGGGTCCTGACCTGACCTCGTCACTACTCAACCGAGGTTAGGCTTGGCACTTACTGGGTACCGATTGTGGTGTACTCATGCTACTCTCTGCACATGTTTTTCGTGTACAGATCCGGGTGCACCTTATCAGCTGTACTATTAGTGAGTCGGGATAGCTTTGGATACTTCAAGGTATATCTTCCGCGTCCGCAGACCTCGGAGTCCCCTTCTACACTTTCGNACCCTTAAAATTTGGAACTATTGTGATATGTGAGCGCCGTGTACGTGATGTGACGAGTACGTACACGGGCTAGTTGTGGTAAAACCCGATTTTCTTACTGAGCAA
This sequence comes from Nicotiana otophora, assembly GCA_000715115.1. NCBI lineage: Eukaryota > Viridiplantae > Streptophyta > Magnoliopsida > Solanales > Solanaceae > Nicotiana > Nicotiana otophora. Next base: position 127,405 of record AWOL01S0013585.1, on the reverse strand, counting down.
CAACATATTTTCCTGTTAGTTTAGGTTATACCATTTTTATGAGTACTAATCTATTTTCATTTTTAATTGAGTTATTCGAATATGTGTAGCTATCATGTTTAGTCTAATACAGCATGTCTACGTGTCTTAATTGTTTATGTGAATTCTGTGCAGCATGCTTAGTGAATTTCCTGCTTCTTCCCTGACTGGTACTTAGTCTAAATTGTAAGAATTTCTTGATGTAGTTGTATTTCTATCGTTCGCGCTGCATATTTACTTTGGGACTACGGAACGGTATTCCGGAAGATCCCCCTATACTGCATATTTACTTTGGGACCCCTGTACTGCATATTTACTTTGGGACTATGGAACGGTATTTCGGGAGATCCCCCTGTACTGCATATTTACTTTGGGACTACGGAACGGTATTCCGGGAGATCCCCCTGTCCTGCATATTTACTTTTTGACTACAGAACGGTATTCCGGGAGATCCCCCTGCACATGTACGTTTGGGACTACGAGACGGTATCTTGGGAGATCCCGTATTGTATTTTCTGTGTACTGAGCTGTTACCTTCTATGATTTCATTGTTGTTAAATTTCAGCCTTTATTTTATTACGGTATTTCACTCTATATTGTTCTATTATATATGTTTCCCATTAGGGTCCTGACCTGACCTCGTCACTACTCAACCGAGGTTAGGCTTGGCACTTACTGGGTACCGATTGTGGTGTACTCATGCTACTCTCTGCACATGTTTTTCGTGTACAGATCCGGGTGCACCTTATCAGCTGTACTATTAGTGAGTCGGGATAGCTTTGGATACTTCAAGGTATATCTTCCGCGTCCGCAGACCTCGGAGTCCCCTTCTACACTTTCGCATGTCCATTATCTTCTGTATTTTTCCTTGTTAGACTCTGATGTATAGAGACACTAGATTTTTCGGGTTTTGGGATTCGTTGTGTATTTTTGAATAGTTGGTTAAATTTATATTTTTATTTCATTATTTCGCAAAATGTTAGGCTTACCTAGTTGTAGAGACTAGGTGTCGTCACGACGTCACACGGAGGTGAAATTGGGTCGTGACAAGTTGGTATTAGAGCTCTAGGTTCGTAGGTATCGTGAGTAACAAGACGATTTATTAGAGTCTCGCGGATCGATACGGAGACGTCTGTACTTATCTTCGGGAGGCTATGGAACTTTTAGGAAAATTTCACTACTTTGATTCCTTGTCGTGCGAAAATTGTTGACTTCAGAGATTCTAAATTTCTGTATTCTATTCTCTCACAAATGGTGAGGACACGTACAAGCGGATCTGATGAACAGGCATCGCGCCCCCTACTAGTGCCGCGAGAGGCTGGGGCCGGGATAGAGGCCGAGGATGTCCAAGTGGTGCAGCGAGAGCACCCGCACCAGCTGCTACAGAAGAGCCCCCAGTAGCTCAAGCTGGAGGGCAGACACCTGAGATACCTGTTGCTGCACCAGCCCTCAAGGAGACTCTAGCCCAATTTCTGAGCATGTTCAGCACCTTAGCTCAGGCTCGATTGATTCTACTTGCTCCTGCCATATCTCAGGCCGGGGGAGGAGCACAGACTCCTATCACCGATACTCTAGAGCAGTGGGTTCAGGTCGACCAGGTTCCAGAGGTTGTACCAATGCAGCCGGTAGCTCTAGCTCAGCCCGAGGTTAGGGCAGCAGCTTTTGAGGCGGAGCAGCTCAGACTTGAGAGGTACAAGAAGTACCACCCACCTACTTTCAGCGTATTGGCTACAGATGATGATTATTTTCTGGAGGAGTGTCATTGTATTCTCCGTACTATGGCGTAGCATAGATGAGCGGGGTTTCTTTTACTACATTCCAGCTTAGAGAGCAGCCTATCAGTGGTGGCATGCTTATGAGTTGAGTAGTCTGACTGAGGCAGCTTCACTTACATGGACTCAGTTCTCGGACATGTCTTTGAGAGAATATGTCCCTCAGAGACTCAGGGACTCATGGCGCGTGGAGTTTGAGCAGCTGCACTAGGTGCTATGACTGTGTCAGAGTATGCAGTCCGCTTCAGTGATTTAGCCTGACATGCCCCGGCCTTGGTTGCCACAGTTCGAGAGAGGGTTCGACGATTTATTGAGGGACTCCACCCTAGTATCAGGATCAGTATGGCCAGGGAGTTGGAGATGGATATTTCTTATCAGCAGGTTGTGAGTATCGCCATGAGATTGGAGGGCATGCTTGCGCGGGATAGAGAGGAGAGAGAGGCCAAGAGGTCCCGAGAGACTGGTTCTTATTCTGGTGCTTGTGTCTCAACAGCTCGCCATGGTAGGGGTTACGTGAGCCGCCCCGTTCATTCAGCTCTTCCAGCCGCCAGCAATGTTCCAACTCCTTCTAGACCCCAGGAGCCTTATTATGCACCGCCAGTATCTAGTGTGCCTCCTGCACGGGGTGTTCCTAGCGGCCAGTCCAACAGATCTGGCCCGAGCCAGTCACAGCAGCCATGCCCTCCAAGAGCTTGGTTTGAGTATGGCGACTCTCGCCATATGGTGAGGGATTTCCCCAGGATTATGAGGGGTGCACCTCCACAAACGTTTTAGACACAGTGTGCTCTACCGGGTCCTCAGGCTATGACTATAGCACCAGCTGCCACCCCACTTGCTCAACCAGCTCGAGGTGGAGGTCGGGGAGGTAGAGGTTTCCCTATAGGGGGAGTCCAGGCCAGATATTATGCACTTCCTGCTCGTATAGAGGCAGTTGCTTCTGATTCTATCATTACAGGTATTATTCCAGTCTGTCACAGAGATGCATCGGTATTATTTGACCCAGGCTCTACATATTCTTATGTGTCCTCTTATTTTGCCCCGTATTTGGGCATATCACGGGATTCTTTGAGTTTCCCTATTTATGTATCTACTCCTGTGGGAGATTATCTTGTTGTGGATCGCGTGTATTGGTCGTGTTTGATTACTCTTAGTGGTTTTGAGACCAGAGCCGATTTATTAATGCTCAACATGGTGGACTTTGATATTATTTTAGGCATGGACTGCTTGTCGCCCTATTATGCTATTCTTGATTGTCACACTAAAACCGTGACGCTGGCTATGCCAGATTTACCGCGATTAGAGTAGAGAGGTACCTTAGAGTATACTCCTAGCATAGTATTTATTTTCTTAAAGCTCAACGAATGGTTGAGAAGGGGTGTGATGTGTATCTAGCTTATGTAAGAGATGTCAGTATTGATACCCCTACAGTTGAGTCAGTTCCAATAGTGAGGTACTTTCCAAATGTGTTTCCAGCTGATCTTCCGGTCATGCTGCCCGACAGAGATATTGATTTTGGCATTGATTTGTTATCGGGCACTCAGCCCATCTCTATTCCTCCATATCGCTTGGCTCCTCCTGATTTAAAGCGTTGAAAGAGCAGTTACAAGAATTGCTTGATAAAGGCTTCATTCAGCCCAGTGTGTCACTTTGCGGTGCTCCTGTCTTATTTGTAAAGAAGAAGGATGGTTCTATGCGGATGTGTATTGATTATCGCCAGTTGAACAAAGTCACAGTGAAGAACAGGTATCCATTGCCTCGTATTGATGACTTATTTGATCAGTTGCAGGGTGCCAGAGTATTTTCCAAGATTGAATTACGTTCAGGTTATCATTAGTTAAAGATTCGGGAGTCGGATATCTTGAAGACTGCTTTCAAGACCAGATATGGCCACTATGAGTTTCTTGTTATGTCTTTGGGCTGACCAATGCCCTAACAACTTTTATGCACTTGATGCACAGTGTGTTCCATACTTATCTTGACTCATTCATCATTGTGTTTATTGACGACATTCTGGTATACTCCCGGAGTCGGGAGGATCATGAGCAACACCTGAGGACTGCACTTCATACCTTGAGAGAAAAGAAGTTATATGCAAATTATTTAAAGTGTGAGTTTTGGCTAGACTCAGTGGTATTCTTGGGTCATATAGTATCGAGTGAGGGGATCTAGGTGGATCCGAAGAAAATTGAAGCAGTGCAGAGTTGGCCCAGGCCGTCCTCAGCTATAGAGACCCGGAGTTTTCTTGGTTTGGCGGGGTATTACCGTCGCTTTGTAGAGGGATTCTCATCTATTACAGCACCTATGACCAGGATGACCCAGAAGGGTGCTCCGTTCATGTGGAAAAAAGAATGTGAGGAGAGCTTTCGGCAGCTCAAGATAGCTTTGACTACAACTCCAATATTGGTATTACCTACAGGTTCGAGGTCTTATACTGTATATTGTGATGCATCGTAGATTGCTCTCGGCGCGGTATTGATGCAGGACGGTAGGGTGATTGCCTACGCGTCCAGACAGCTGAAGGTGCACGAAAAGAACTATCATGTCCACGACCTTGAGTAAGCAGCTATTGTTCATGCCTTAAAGAGATGGCGGCATTATTTGTATGGTGTTCCTTGTGAGATTTACAACGATCATCGGAGTTTACAGCATCTGTTTAAGCAGAAAGATCTTAACTTACGTCAGCGGAGGTGGTTGGAGCTACTTAAGGATTATGATATCGCTATATTGTACCACCCTGGGAAGGCCAATGTGGTGGCCGATGCTTTGAGTTGCCGGGCAGAGAGTTTGGGGAGTTTACCATATCTACCAGCAGTAGAGAGGCCATTGGCGTTGGATGTTCAGGACTTAGCCAGCCAGTTTGTGAGATTGGATATTTCGGAGCCGAGTCGAGTATTGACTTGTGTGGTCTCTCGATCTTCTCTTTATGATCCTATCAGGGAGCGTCAGTATGATGACCCCTAACTACTTGTCCTTAAGGACACGGTCCAGCACGGTTATTCTAAGGAGGTCACTATTGGATATGATGGTGCATTGAGGATGCAGGGCAAGCTATGTATGGCTAATGTAGATGGTTTGCATGAGTTGATTCTCCGGGAGGCTCACAATTCACGGTACTCTATTCATCCGGGTGCCGCAAAGATGTATCAGGACTTGAAACAACATTACTAGTGGAGGAGAATGAAGAAGAGCTTAATAGAGTATGTGGCTCGATGTCTGAATTGCCAACATGTAAAATATGAGCATCAGCGACCAGGTGGATTGCTTCAGAAGTTAGAGATTCCGGAGTGGAAATGGGAGTGGATCACTATAGATTTCGTTGTTGCACTTCCATGGACTCAGCGGAGGTTTGATACCATTTGGGTGATTGTGGATAGGCTGACTAAGTCAGCTCATTTCATTCCTGTGATGACTGCCTATTTTTCCGAGCAGCTAGCTCGAATCTACATCTGTGAGATTGTCAGGTTTCATGGCATACCAGTATCTATTATATCTGACCGGGGTACGCAGTTTACATCACGGTTCTGGAGAGCTATACAGCATGAGTTGGGTACTCGAGTTGAGTTGAGCACAGCATTTCACCCTCACACGGACGGGCAGCCCGAGTGCACTATTTATATATTAGAGGATATGCTCCGTGCGTGTGTGATAGATTTTGGGGGTGCTTGGGACCAGTTCTTTCCACTTGCGTAATTTGCTTACAACAATAGTTATCAGTCCAACATTCAGATGGCACTGTATGAGGCTTTGTACGGTAGGCGGTGTCGGTCCCCAGTGAGTTGGTTCGAACCCGGCGAGGCCAGATTATTGGGTACGGACTTGGTTCAGGATGCCTTGGAAAAGATGAAGGTGATTCAGGATAAACTTCGCATAGCCCAGTCCAGACAGAAGCGTTATGCTGATTGGAAGGTTCGCGATATGGCATTCATGATTGGATAATGCGTCTTGCTCCGGGTGTCGCCTATGAAAGGCGTTATGAGGTATGGAAAGAAGGTCAAGCTGAGCCCAAGGTTCATTGGTCCATTTGAGGTGTTGTGTCAAGTTGGGGAGGTTTCTTACGAGCTTGCCTTGCCTCCCAATCTAGCAGGAGTTCATCTGGTATTCCATGTTTCAATGCTCCGAAAGTATCACGGCGATCCGTCCCATGTGTTGGATTTCAACTCAGTTCAATTGGACAAGGATCTATCCTACGTTGAGGAGCCAGTGGCTATATTAGACAGGCAGGTCAGAAAGCTAAGATCAAAGAACATTGCTTCCGTGAATGTTCATTGGAGGGGACAGCCGGTCAAGGAGGCGACTTAGGAGACCGAGCAAGATATGCGCAGCCGTTATCCTCATCTTTTCACCACTTCAGGTATGTCTCTATGCTCGTTCGATGACGAACGATTGTTTTAAAAGGGGGAGGATGTAATGACCCGACCGGTCGTTTTGAGAGTTAGAGCCCTGAACCCCTCTTAACTGCTTTCCCCATATCTATTTCTGCTATTATAACTTGCCGGGATGATTGGTTTTGAGTTTCGGAGTGTTTTGGGACATTTAGTCCCTAAATGAGAGCGTAAGCCTTAGGATTTGGACCGTAGTCAGAACTGCGTGAAGACGACTCCGAAATGGAATTCTGTCGGTTCCGTTAGCTCCGTTAGGTATTTTGGGCTTAAGGGCATGTCCGGATTGTGTTTTGGAGATCTGTAGCTCATTTACGCTTGAAATGGCAAAAGTTAAATATTTGGAGTTTTGGGCCGGTAGTGGAATTTTTAATATTGAGGTCGTTTTCCGATTCCAGAAGTTGGAGTAGGTCCGTAATGTTGATCATGACTTGTGCGCAAAATATGAGCTCAATCGAACGTGATTTGTTAGGTTTCGGCATCGGTTGTAGAATTTTGATTCTTTAAGTTAGGATTGGAGGGTGATTTGTGATTTTAGCGTTGTTTGATGTGATTTGAGAGCTCGACTAAGTTCTTATGGTATTTTAGGATTAGTTGGTATGTTTTGTCGAGGTCCCGGGGGCCTCGGGTGAGTTTCGGACTCCCAACGGATCGACTTTTGGACTTAGGAGGTTACTGCAGTTTTCTGGTGTCTGAGTTCTGGTTTCCTTATACGCAATCACGTGGGGTGATCCGCGATCGCGTAGGCTTAGCTGGGGAATGGATAGCATTGTTCTTCATGTTCGCGGATATGGTCATGCGAACGCGTAGTGATGTGATGTGGTGCTTCGTGAACGTAGAGACAGGGTCGCGATCGCGTAGGGTTAAGTGTACCAAAGCTGGACCAGGCGCTTTGCTCATCGCGCACGTGTGCGGATGTTCGCGATCGCGTGATTAGGGGAGCCAGAGCATCGCATTCGCGTGGTGTTTTTCGCGATCGCGTAGAGTAATTTTTGGGGAAGCAAAGTTTTTCTTCGCGATCGCGAGGCTATTTCCGCGATCGCGATTAAGGAATCGTTGGGCAATGTTAAAGTTTCCAAAAAACTGGGGTTTTGCCATTTTTCCAAAAACTTGAGATAGGGAGCTCGGATTTGGACGAGATTTTGAGGGATCTTCAGAGATATCGATTGGGTAACGATTCTTAACTCCTTTATGGTTATATCCCACTATTTTATCATTAATTTCCTCTTTAATTTCGGATTTTTGGGGTTGAAATTGGGAAACATTTGGAAGAACTTCTTCAACAAAGATTTCGAGTTTTGAAGGGGATTTGTGGTCGGATATTTAGTAAATTTGATATGGTTAGACTCGTGAGTGAACGGGCTTTCGTATTTTATGACTTTTACCCGATTCCGAGACGTGGGTCCTATGGGCGATTTTTGAGTTAATTTCGGAATTTTCATTAAAATGTTAATTTCTTTAATTAGATGAGTCTATTATTGTTGTATTTATGATATGTAATTGCTTTTGGCTAGATTTGGGCCATTCGGAGCCGAATATTCGTGGGAAAGGCATTGTGACCGATTGATTGAGCTTGGTTCGCCTAACTTTGTGTGGGGGAAATACCCTTAAAATTTAGAACTATTGTGATATATGATCGCCGTGTACGTGATGTGATGAGTACGTACACGGGCTAGTTGTGGTAAAATCTGATTTTCTTACTGAGCAACAACATGTTTTCCTGTTAGTTTGCGTTATACCATTTTTATGAGTACTAATCTATTTTCATTCTTAATTGAATTATTCCAATATGTGTAGCTATCATGTTTAGTCTAATACAATATGTCTACGTGTCTTAATTGTTTATGTGAATTCTGTGCAGCATGCTTAGTGAATTTCCTGCTTCTTCCCTGACTCGTACTTAGTCTAAATTATAAGAATTTCGTGATGTAGTTGTATTTCTATCATTCGCGCTGCATATTTACTTTGGGACAACGGAACGGTATTTTGGGAGATCCCCATGTACTGCATATTTACTTTGGGACCCCTGTACTGCATATTTACTTTGGTACTACGGAACGGTATTCCGGGAGATCCCCATGTACTGCATATTTACTTTGGGACTACGGAACGGTATTCCGGGAGATCCCCCTACACATTTATGTTTGGGACTACGAGACGGTATCTCGGAAGATCCCTGTTTTGTTTTCTGTGTACTAAGCTGTTACCTTCTATGATTTTATTATTATTAAATTTCAGCCTTTATTTTATTGCGGTATTTCACTCTATATTGTTTCTATTATATATATTTGCCAGTAGGGCCCTGACCAGACCTCGTTACTACTCGACCGAGGTTAGGCTTGGCACTTACTGGGTACCGATTGTAGTGTACTCATGCTACTCTCTGCACATGTTTTTCGTGTGCAAATTCAGGTGCACCTTATCAGCCGCACTATTAGTGAGCCGGGACAACTTTGGAGATTTTAAGGTATATTTGCCGCGTCCGCTGACCTCGGAGTCCCCTTCTATACTTTCTCATGTCCATTATCTTCTGTATTTTTCCTTGTTAGACTCTGATGTATAGAGATACTAGATTTTTCCTTCTGTAGTTTGTGATTCACCATGTTCTGGGTTTTGGGATTCGTTGTGTATTTTTGAATAGTTGGTTAAATTTATATTTTTATTTCATTATTCCGCAAAATATTAGGCTTACCTAGTTGTAGAGACTACGTGCCATCACAACGTCACACTGAGAGAAAATTGGGTCGTGACAGTATTGGAGCTATCGGACTCAGACAAAGTTAAAGTGTGATCGCAAGGATTCAAGGTAGAGCTGCTTGGTCCTGAATCAGTATTACCAGTTTTGGGAGTTTGTTATATTTGTAATTATTTTCGCTGTTGGTTTATATATAAACAAAATGGCTTTAATTGTTATTATAATCGGCTTACCTAGTTTTAGAGACTAAGTGCCATCACGACGCCTGTGGCGGGATTTTGGATCGTGACAAATACCCTCATATTCCACTTTTTGAATGTAGCCTTTCAGTGGGGATTAATCAAATTCTTGACCAATAAAAATAGAGTCAGGTAAAGGTTTTAGCAAATCGACATCTACTCTAATATTTGCCATACTCGGCCTAGTTCTTCCAAATGTAGATGCATCTAAGGCCAGAGGTGTGCCAACAAAGCTCACGAGTTGTTTGATGTAATGCCAATCATGCATGTGAAAAGGTAGACCCGGTAGCAGGACCCATGCTGGAGTAATAGGGAGGTCTTCTTCCAGTTTATAATCTGGAGACCATTTTTGAAGCCACATTTGCATACCCTCTATTTCAATTACCCTCTTAAACCACACAGTTTTGAAGTCGTCTTCATTAAGATCAATGAAAACATTGTAGTTATCGTAGACACCAATTTTAGTAGAACCTTTCAGAGTAATTAATTCTTTGAATCTAGACCTAAGTCTATCAATTTGGGGACGGGGTTTGAGAAATCGACCCACAATAAATCACTTACAAGATTCTTCCATGATGCCATAGTAATATTTGACCTTGAATATCACAGCTTGCATCCCGTTGTAAGTCGTTTGTCTAGCAGTGACGTTTTTTGTCCGGCCGCGTTGGGTTCAGTGTTGAATATGAAGGAGCAGTGACTGTCGTAGCATAAGAGTGTTTTCCTGGAATTTCCTCGTTGTTAAAATTCGTGACGGATGGTGGGATGTTTCCCCCATGTTTACTTGCCGGAAGAGGGCCTTCCGGCGGCTCCATCAAGTGGAGCGTGAGAGAAACGCGCTTATGTGGAAAGAGAATTTACTAGCCATTGGAGAGAGAAAAGAGAGAGAAACTTTTAGTGCATATTTTGATTCTTTAAATTATTCCATTGTTGGTCAACAACCTAGGTGATGTGCCCACTCTAGATGGTGTAAATAGGTTCATGGCTTGTAACTCTCATCAGATGCGGAGTCAAAATTTTTACATGATGGGAGCACAGTATTCTGCTCTATCAGTTCCCTCTATCATATGATGTAAGGCCCCGTAAAACTTTACCTAAAGTCCGGGGTTTCGTGGTGCCGACGTGGAACTATGTGTTGATGATTGTAGAGATTCTTCATAGCGAGCTTGCGAGCCGCGGTTCGGACCTTTTGGGTTGTACAATGCATTGGGGAGTAGAAGAAATATTTTGGAAGTGCGGGGCATTTTTGCGGTCCACTTTGCGGTCGCAGAACTGATCTGCGAATCGCAGATCTGCCGCAGACTGAGGCAGAAATCGGGACAAATGTTTGGACCATTATACAGTCCATTATGCGGCCGCATAATCATTTTATGGGCCACATAACCCATCGCTAACCCGGCACAAAAGATTTCGGTGGGAGGTTTTGCGGCGTATTATGCGACCGCAGACCGGTCGCAGAGTGAGGCAGAAATGCCCAGTTCTGGAGGGCCATTATGCGGTCCATTTTGTGGACCGCATAAGCGTTATGCGGTTGCATATACGACCGCAGATCTGCATCGGGGCTTTATTTTCTCTAATTTTTGACCCGACTCTATTTCGATATGTTGAGGCAAAGGGTCACTTTTGAAGCAAAAATCTGATATTTCTACAGAGAGAGATTACCATAGAGTGGGAGGGGAAGTTCCTAAGCTTATTGATCATTAAATCTTGCTCCAAATTGAAGAATTCAGAAGAAAATTTACTAGGTCTTCATCCTAGAGGTAAGACTCTACTCCCTAGCCTTTAATTTTGTGATTTTACTGAAAATAGGTAATGAGAAAAGCGATTCTTAGGTGTGGGAGTTGTCCATTATGCATGCATATACTATCAAGGGTTGGGGGGAGAATGTTGAGCTAAATTGGGTAGACTTTGTATAGTAGGATGGAGGAATCCACCATAGGAGAACCTTGAAATCATAATACCCACCTAGTGTTTGATAAAATACTCAAATGAGCTGGAACCATAAACTCTTTCCTAATTTGTGTTCAATTTTGCTATATTTCTGAATAGATCAAAAAGGCTAAGAATTCCGGAACATTGTAGTAATTTTAAAAGCTTAAGGCAAGGTATGTTGGCTAAACTCATCTCTTGGAATTGAACCCCACTATATCCTTGTAAGTCTCAAGTTGTTCATTATGAATTGATTATTCAGAATAAGCCTTGTGTTGAAAGATATATGTTCAATATGTATTCCGATGTTCTTCTTATGTTATATTCTATTTGAAAATGTACTTGAAGCATGGGTTGCATATATAAATGTTATATCTTTAAGTCGTGATTCAAATGAAGGCTATTATGCCAAATTGTGTAAGAAATCTCATTGTGTTTAATATTCTTAATTGCTCAATATATGGACTTAAAATTTTGAATATAAATGCTTTGTTGTTGATGATCCGTGATAATGTTTGAAAGTGAAAGAGATGAATACGAAGTGTGAAATACGGCCAACGTGCCAAGAGTGATATTTTATTATGGCCATTGATGCCAATGAAACGAATAGTATATAAAAGATAATGAAACGAGTTGTCAACCCTTTAAATAAATAAACACCCTGGGAATGTCATTAGTCACCGAGGAAGGGTAGGTTGAAATGACCTAACCCCGAAACTACACGTGCCGGTGTAGGAGCGAAGTGTGATTGTACCCCTTATGGGGATGAGATTTATGTGATGAAAGTATTCCCCTTTATTGGGATGAGATGATTGCTAGAAAAGGGTAATGTCGATCCACACAACATTGTGGTGAGACGGCCTAGCCGGTCGGGTCGTGATCGGATGTCATGCCGCACACATGGTGGTGATTGTGCTTGAGATTATGAATAAAATAATGATTTAGACTGAGATAATGACTGTGATTGTGGTTGATGTCTTTGGGTGAGATGGCCTAGTCGATCGGGTCGTGATCGGACTCCATGCTCAAAATTACTGTGGTATATCGATGATAAGATCTCCCAAACTTAAAATATGAAAATTTACTTGAAAACTTGTCTTGCTCCTAATTTGATGTTTTGGTATTGTTTGAGGTTCCCATTGATTTTATGATTGTCCATACTTGTGTTATCATTCGTTCTATTGAGAGGGTGTTTAGTCATTCATATTAGTACTATTCCATATGTACTAATGTCCCTTTTGCCGGAGGTGCTGCATCTTTAATGGATGCAGGTGGTTCCGCAGCAGATGGCATTGATAATTGATAGCAATACACCCTCTTCTCAGCAGATTTGGTGAGCCCCACTTCATTCGGGGTCGTGTATATTTTGTCCCAGGTGTATTATATTTTGAGGTATAGCCAAGGCCTTGTTGGTGGCGCTATCCTAATATTTTGTATCCGTAGACACAATGTGGGTTACATATGGGTGTTGGGAAAGTCAAACTCGCCTTGTTGTATTTGAATCACTTGTGCACTTTAACTATGATTGTGTATGTATTTTTAGACTATACAAATGAAGCGACTAATGGTAATGGAATTGGCATTGTTCACGAAATCCACTTAATGTTTAATTAATGGAATAATGTATATATCTTCTCTTTATTCATGGGCGAGTTGGATAGAACGCATTGTAAAGGCTCGCTTGATTGGGGTATCTTGGTTGAGCGTCGATCGCGCTCCCCAAGGTCGGGGAGTGACAGATGTGGACCCAAAAATTTTGGCAAAATTTACGGAATCCGGTGACCCCTCAATATTACACATAGATCTGCCTCTAACTCTTATATAATAAAATTTATAGCAAATAGTACATATAAATTTACAAGGCTTACTACATTAAGCATATAAAGTTTGTCTAACACTACATCATGTCGGATCCCCATGAAACTCCATTTAGTATGTTACAACTTACCAGTCCGACCCTTCTGGTTGCCCAGTTGGTTGGAACGGAGGGAATAGCAAATTCTTTTAGAAAGCTAAACAGTTTACTTTTCAACCCAATTTGAATATATACATCTTATATATAGTATATAAGATGTATATATAGTATAGTTTAGTATAGTATATATATTAAATGTATAATATATATTTGACCGGAAACTGGACTTGTTTCGNCCGTTTGACCGGGAACTGGAATTGTTTCGCACCTCTGCTGACTTTTATATGTCCACCGAGGTTTCCACCAGTTAAAGATTTCTATTTTAACATATTTGAGAATTCTTAATCTAGCTAATTCAGTATCCTTATATTTAAAGACTGGCGGTAATCCGCACAATCAGTAAGGATAAGAATAAAAATATACTTGAATTTTATATATAGTTTAATGACTGTATGGAAGGTTAAAACCTTTACTCAAGCAAAGGGGTCTGTCATAATATAATACATACTTTTATTGAGCCCATGTGTCTAGCAGTTCTAACCGTGAAAGAAGATGCCCTTTTAACTCCTTTATCGGGCTGAAGTTCACGGCTGGCTAGACGAAGCCACTAAGGCAAAGCCAATAAGAGCAGTGTTATATTAGACTGTACCAACCATCTTGACACCAAGTCAAAACTCTATATATAAAACTCATTTATATTTTAATAGATGCCGTCGCTTTCATGGTTTATATAGGAGAGAAGTTAGATACTCAACATAGATATGAAGTCTCTTAGCCGGACATCGTCACGGCCAGAGAGGAGAGACTAGAAGAAAAGCTAACTAAGAAAGAAATCAGTACCTTATGGCCGGGATGCAAGGCCTGAAGATGAAGAACTGAAAACTCTCTATTTACTTTTGTTCTTCTATTACAAGCTACCAGCTACAAACTCTTAATAAACTCTTACTTACAACTTTAGAGAGAGAGAGAGAGAGAGAGTTTTAGAGAGAGAGGGTCTCGAATTCCTTCTCCTCTTTCTGAACTAATGAATCCTATAAATAGAAAAAAGAAAGGAATCTATGAACAGTAAAAAGTAGGTCCCGTGGGTCCCTGTTACAGTGTTTTTACTGTTGAAAATAGTGTATCTACTGTTGACAAACAGTGTATCTACTGTTTGAGCGGGGTCCGGCGGCTTCACTGTGATGTGGGTCCGGCGGCTTCACTATTCTTGTGGGGTCCAGCTGTTTCACTGTGTTGGTCTCTTGTCTGCTTCTTTCATTTTGCGGATGAATTCTTCCGCATTCTGCAAATCTTCATCAGACAGTATTCTTTCTGATTCAAGGGGTTGAGAATCTTCAGCGATATCATCATTGCTGGTTTCACTCTGCATAGAAGTATCTGATTTCTCATATTGATTAATGGAATGAAGTAAATTTCTTTTGACTTCTTCCAAATAGTTGTTAATCATTTCTGCTTTATTTCCTTCTTGAAAGGAAGTCCTTCTGGCAATATGCCGAACTGAGCTGTCATCAATTACCTCTTTCTGAGGTTTGCTCGAATATTCTTGAATTTTTATTTCGATTGAATCCAAGAGTTCTCGACCATATAATGTCTTTGTTTTGGGATCCTTCTTCATTAGTTTACCCCAAAAATTATTGTAAAAAGTCCTGTATAAGCATGGGACTTGTTCTTCGGTAAATCCGACTTCTGGAGTCCATTTGTGAATCCAGGGAATAGAGAATTCCAGAAAGAAATAAATTTGATTAATTTTATCTGGGTAACAGATATGATCCGTGGGATATAAGTTATTTATAAAAGGGGAAATTTTTATCCATTCTTTGTATAACCTGAGAAATGGATCTGGTAAAAATTTTACTATTGGACCGTGGTATGACCACCAGTTCAAAAAACAATTAGGAACAGCTTCTGCAAATATCTTTGCACATACTTTAATAAACCAATTATGTTTGTGTCGATCATTATTGTAGTATAACACTTTATCAAATGCTTGGATATAATCCCAATAGGTAAAATTCATTCTAGATTTGTTAAGGCTTATCTGCCTTTCTTTCATTGTAGATATACCCCAGTCTTCAACAGATATAATCTGTTTAATTATAATCTTCGAGAAGTTATAAACGCTCTCATCTGTGCTATAACCTGAAAAGTGCCAGAACTCTGTATTGCCAGTACTGGTGAGTATTGTTTCATAATATGAGCGGGTTTTGTATGACTCACCCGGATAATATAATCTATTTATTAAATACCTTTGGAATATCTTCCATGGCTCTTCTTTTCTCTGAATATCAGAATTTTCTAAAAGAAATATCATTTCTTTTTTTGAGCAGTCAAATATGCCTGCAAATGTGCGTATAACGGACTATCTTCTGGAATATCTTCCAGATGGACGGATGGTCCGGTCGATGATTCTTCTCTGAGAGATATCCTCTCATTGGTTAAACTCTTTCTTCCCATTTGTATAACTGGGGAGTTTGATGCGGATCCGTATGACGATCCTGAAGGAGATGATCTTCCTCTGGACTGTGGGGATGATCTTCCCCAACCTCTACCTCTTCCCCTATTCCAGGGGGGTTCCATCCTGTAAATATTCACGAGATAAGAAATCTGGCAGAGAATTATCAATTCCCTTTTTATATTGTATTTCAAAATCATAAGGGGCTANCCCTACCCCATGGGGGTTCCATCCTGTAAATATTCACGAGATAAGAAATCTGGCAGAGAATTATCAATTCCCTTTTTATATTGTATTTCAAAATCAAAAGGGGCTAATTGAGCTTGCCATCTTGCAAATATCATTTTTGAGGCATCATGTTTAAAATCTTTATTAAACATATATTTAACAGATTGTGCGTCAGTTTTATCAAAAACTTTTGATTGTATAAATCGTCTTGAAATTTTAAAACACATTTTACTATGGTTAATATTTCATGTGCCACATTAGCGTATTTTCTCTGCGCTTCAGACCATTTACCAGAGTAAAATCTAATCAGATATTCATACTTATTATTGGGGTTTATTTATTTTAAAATACCTCCATAACCAATATTAGACGCATCAGTCTCTATAATCTTTTGCCATGCAGGATTAGCAAGAGTTAAGCAAGGTAAAGATTTAACACGTTGCTTAATATTTTTAACCAAAGCAGTATGACTATCAGTCCAAGGGTTTTTATAATTCTTTTTTAGCCTGTCATATAAGGGGCTAAATCCCGCGACAAATCTTTATAAAAAGGTGAAATATAATTTAAACTTCCCAAAAATCTTTGTAACTGAGTTTTATCAGTAATAATATCGGGAAATTTTGAAGCAAAATCTATCGATCTTTGAATAGGAGTAATCTTTTCTTGACAAATATAATGTCCTAAAAATCTAATGTTAGTTTGGAATAAACTCATTTTTTGTTTTGAGATAACCAAACCATTTTGTATAACAATTCTTTTAAAAATATCTAAATGCTTAATATGCATTTCAAGTGTTTTGGAAAATACCAAAATGTCATCGATATAAACAATGATAAAATCTAGATAGGGGTTGAAAATATCATTCATTATTTTTTGGAATTCCGAAGGGGCATTCTTCAAACCAAAAGGCATAACATTCCATTCATATTGCCCAAATGGAACATTAAAAGCAGTTCTATAAGTATGCTCTTTAAATATTTGAATCTGCCAATATCCGGATTTTAAATCAAATTTTGAAAATATATTGGCATCATATAATCTAGACAATAAATCCCTTTTATTCGGAATAGGATACCTAACCCATTTCAAATATTTATTCAAGGGCTTATAATTAATGACTAATCTAGGAACACCACGTTCCTTTTCAGCTGCGTTATTAACATAAAAAGCTGTACAAGACCAAGGAGATTTTGAGGGTTNTGGGGAGTTTGATGAGGATCCGTATGACGATCCCGAAGGTGATGACCTTCCTTTGGACTGTGGGGATGATCTTCCCCAACCTCTACCTCTTCCCCTACCCCATGGGGGTTCCATCCTGTAAATATTCACGAGATAAGAAATCTGGCAGAGAATTATCAATTCCCTTTTTATATTGTATTTCAAAATCAAAAGGGGCTAATTGAGCTTGCCATCTTGCAAATATCATTTTTGAGGCATCATGTTTAAAATCTTTATTAAACATATATTTAACAGATTGTGCGTCAGTTTTTATCAAAAACTTTTGATTGTATAAGTCGTCCTGAAATTTTAAAACACATTTTACTATGGTTAACATTTCATGTGCCACAGTAGCGTATTTTCTCTGGGCTTCAGACCATTTACCAGAGTAAAATCTAATCAGATATTCATGTTTATCATTGGGATTTATCTGTTTTAATATCCCTCCATAACCAATATTAGACGCATCAGTCTCTATAATTTTTTGCCATGTAGGATTAGCAAGGGTTAAGCAAGGTAAGGATTTAACACGTTGTTTAATATTTTTTACCAAAGTAGTGTGACTATCAGTCCAAGGGTTTTTAAAATTCTTTTTTAACCTATCATATAAGGGGGCTAAATCACGTGACAGATCTTTATAAAAAGGTGAAATATAATTTAAACTTCCCAAAAATCTTTGTAACTGAGTTCTATCAGTAATAACATCGGGAAATTTCGAGGCAAAATCAATTGATCGTTGAATAGGAGTAATCTTCCCCTGACAAATATAATGTCCTAGGAATCTAATGTTAGTTTGAAATAAGCTCATTTTTTGTTTTGAGATTACCAAACCATTTTGTATAACAATTCTTTTGAAAATATCTAAATGCTTAATATGCATTTCGAGTGTTTTGGAAAATATTAAAATGTCATCAATATAGACAATGATAAATTCTAGATAAGGGTTAAAAATATCATTCATAATTTTTTGAAATTCTGAAGGGGCATTTTTTAAACCAAATGGCATAACATTCCATTCATATTGCCCAAATGGAACATTAAAAGCAGTTCTATAAGTATGCTCTTTAAATATTTGAATTTGCCAATATCCAGATTTTAAATCAAATTTTGAAAATATATTGGCATCATATAATCTAGACAATAAATCCCTTTTATTCGGAATAGGATACCTAACCCATTTCAAATATTTATTCAAGGGCTTATAATTAATGACTAATCTAGGAACACCACGTTCCTTTTCAGCTGCGTTATTAACATAAAAAGCTGTACAAGACCAAGGAGATTTTGAGGGTTTTATCAAACCCTTTGATAGTAGACTATCAATCTCTTTTTTGCAAAATTCTACTAATTCTGCATTCATCTGACAAGGTCGAGATTTAGTAGGAATATCATCCTCAGTGAAATTATCTTCATATGGAAGAGTGACAATATGCTTTTTACGATTCCAAAAAGCACTAGGATGATCAGCACAAATATCAATAGCAATCTGTTCGGAAATCAATTTGATTTTTTCCTGTATTTTAGTAGAATTCAAAGTATCAAATATATTGATACTAAATAATTCTAACTGTAAATAATCAACATGTTTCTGCTTCATATTAATTAAAGTATTAATATCTCTAGTTACTGGATCTGTAACAAAAGTATAACTTATCTCTTTATCCTTATAAGTAGCAGTAAAACCTTTCGAGTCTATGCTAGTAAAAGAATAAATGGCGTTAATAAACGGTGTTCCAAGTATAATAGGAGGGTATAACTGGTTTTTAACCAAGAAAAAGAAGTGAGGAATGCAGACTTTATTCTGATAAATACCCGTATTAGGAAGTTTATACTTTATATCTAAAGCATGTCCTGATGCAGATCTAACCATATGATTAGTTTTTTTAAAATATTT
>AWOL01S0013585.1:72329-94595 GCA_000715115.1 Nicotiana otophora | reverse complement strand
ACACTGACATTGTAAATGAATTTTCACGCTAGCAGATTATTTAAATAATAATTATAGTTAATCGTTCACAAAAAAGTAAAATTAATAATTTGAATCACAAAATAAATGGCTTACTATAACATATTAATATGCACTACTGATTTTACATTATCAATATATATAATTAAATAAATATTTTATAGCAATATTAAAGTTATCTTTGTGTGACATATAGTTCACGAATTCGAGCCATGGATAAGTAATTGATATTTGCATTGGGATAGGTTGTTTACGTCACATCCATTTGGGGTGTTGTCCTTTCACACCCATCTACGTGAGATACTTTATACGGTAAAAACTTATCTGCACCGGGTGTTTACATCCATCCAATAAACAAATAACACATGTCACATTATTTAACTACAAGTATTAGTATTTAACCATAGTTAATTACCATATATTTTTCATAATATTTTAAATAATAATATTAACAATACTTAATAGAGTAGAGCAAAGCTCCGGTCTGTAACATTAATGTATGACGGCATTAATTTCTTGTTCACTTTTTATATGACGTCATTAATTTCTTGTTCACTTTTTATGTGCCATCACTGGTTATTACCAACACAAAATTTAATTTTTCTTCTACTAGAGTAACTATCATTATTTTTATAAATATTTTAACTTTGAAAGAAATATTAAACAATTTAAACTTAACAAAGAAGCATTTACCTTAGCATAATCTCAGTGGAACACATCCGAAATTTAACAAACGAAAAAACTTTATAAAATTGGACTTTGCTTTGCACAGTTATATGATTTCAGAATCAAGAACTGATGGCAACCCTGATTTTTTTAAAACTTATGTTAGTATGACTTAAAGGGTGTTTAAATTTAATAGACCTTATATTGCATTTCAGTGGCGAAACTAGGAATTTCTCAAAGGGTGTTTAAATTTAAAAAAAAGTAAAAAATATTTACGACAAAGGGTATTCAATATGTTTTATATACCTCTAAAACGTAATATTTTACTTATGTACACGGTGCAATTTTTCGACGAAGGATGGTCAGTTGACCACCCTTATAACCATGTGGCTTCGCCACTGTTGTATTCTATGGTTAACTTAACTATATTAGATGTAAACATCCGATACGAATAAGTTTTTACCTTACTTTATACACCGGACTACTTTTTTTTAAATAAAAATATGTGGATAAGCATGAGAGCAGGAGTAGTTGAGGGTATTCGACAAAAAAGGGAGACAAAAAGGCAAGAAAAGTAGGAGGTAGAATATTGTTTTTGGTTTCACAAAGATGTGCTTTTAAGCTTTGACAGAGAATGGAGGACGTTCTTATTCAAAAGCGCAATCATTTTCCGGCGCAGTTGATTACGGAGAATGCCAGAAGAATAACTTATGTCCTAGATTAGATGGAATTCTTACATTCTATCCTATTTTTAACTTATACATACTCTCGAGGTAAAAAAATAATTTGCCATATTTTCAAAGGACTTAAGTTCTATAATGTAAAAATATTTATCCGATTATGTTCCTTATAAAGTACTCCCTCCGATTTAAAATAAGTATTCACTTAGCCATTTGCGCACCTTTTAAGAAAATTTCAACTCCTAGATAAAACAAATAGGTAATTTGACTAAACTATACCTAATTAAAATTTTATATTTAATAATATCACAGAAAATTTGAGTGATTTAAAAGACTTTTAGGGATATGTAAACAAGGAAAAATTTGAAAAACTAAGGTTAATTCTTTCTTGATTTGATAAGTGAACACTTATTTTTAACCAACAAAAAAAAAGGTTAAGTGGACACTCTTTTTTAACCGGAGGGAATATAACGAATTTGCTCTACTATGTAACAGTATATTGCTAGTGTAAAAAATAATAGTATCATCCGTGCATATGACTTAAATTCATTTTCAAAATGGCAAATTCACTTTTTATGGAGGATTAATTGTAATTATCTTTTAGATAATTTGATAGTGTGAAAAGATTTATATTGTCCGTGATAAACTCTTTGAAAGGGAGCTTAGATACCACATAAACAACCTCTATAGAAATGTTAACTAAGACTATGCATATAAAATCCAATATGATTCGGCCCGAACATATCCGAAACTTAGTGCATGAGACTGCCTTCTTTATGGTGATAAACACATTCTACCTCTTTTATTCCCTTCCTATTATTTTGTTTGGTTTTGGTTTGGGGTCCCAAGACACCCTTAAGAGAACCAAAGGTAAAAAAAACAGCCTTTTATTCTGTCCATTCCACTGTCCCTCCACTCAAACCATAGGGGCCCAAAAATATGAAAAAGAAGAGACTCTGCAACTGTTAAAACCATACACAGTGTCTGTTTGACCTTTATATAGTTGAACACAAAATACAACAGCACTGATCCGATTTATTAGAGCTATCATACCGTTGAAACATCGCTGTTTTTCTATAAGCTCTATCTGCTCTAAGGTTTTTTTAAGGATGTATTTAGTGCGAAAACAATATTTTCCCAAAAATAAGTTAATTTTGACAAATGAAAATTAAAAAAAAAACACTAAAAGGAAAAAATTGACTTTCTTTGCTTAGGTTTTTCTCTGATAATCTTTTTTGGTTTCTTAAAGACATTACCAAACACACCCTAAGTTACTACCATTCATATTATTGATGGAGTACACGTGTTTTATTGTACTCCATTTCATATATGATAAGTACTTATTTAGTATTAAACATGTATGGAGTTTAATTTTCCCTTTATCTTGAGCTATGATAACATATTCTTGATGGTGTAAAAATGTGTTATAATTGAAGTGAAAAAATAAAAATTATGCGCGCCAAAATAAATAATAAGTTATACCAAATGAAAGCTTACGTACGTCAAGATCAAGTTTAAAATGTACCAAATTGGTTTATCCTGATTTGAAAATTTAACAGAAAATGTCTCTCCTAGTGAATGTGGCAATGATAATGACGAAGATTTCTCCGCAAGAACTTAATAAGTGGAGCGTATTGGTGTAAATTATACATAACTTTGACTACCTACTTTTCTTCTCCTTTCAAACAAAGATAAATGACTGTATACTTACATTGTGTATATAAACAAAGCTAAGGGGAAGGGCGTTCGGATGAACGATCTTCACCAAATAATTACATTGTGTATATAAGTTTAACAATTTTTATGTATACTTTTGTCGCTCCCGAGCGCACACGCAAGTATACGTGGTTGTACAAGTAATACAATAATAAGTCGAGTGTCGAACTCACAGAGACTTGTATCAACTACCCACTAAAATCACCAAGATTGTTATTCAGTCAAGCCAAATTCGAGTTCAAGAATGTGGTTATACTAAACTATACTTCGAGTTCAAGAATGTGGTTATACTAAACTATACTTCTAAGGAGTAACTAAATTATCAAGCAGTAAAATAGTTATTGTGTATTCATTAGAGATAAATATTCCAGGATTATGATCGATTCACCAATCCTATTGTGTTCTAGTTAACTCTCCCTTTCATACAATTCACTCATGGTTGCTAATTAATCGATAATTGCTCTCATAGCCTTCTCCCGAAGTACTACTCGCCTATTCAAAATAGATTAACGCCTATATTCCTATGGAATCAATCTATCAAGAACGCATTAAGATTACGATATTTAATTAAGCACGGTGACTAGGTATATTCCTATCCTAACCACAACCCCCCTCCCCCCCTAAGAATTAACATCATGCTCTCTTCAATTCTTCTCTAATCTAAACATAGCTTTCCCAAGCATAACATAGATAGTAAATAGAACCTAACTGCTGGCCAAGCAATTAATCACAGAATTGAAGAAACAACCATATATTAGTGAATTATAATCAAGGTTAGGTCAACGTTAAACAACAATATTCATGGCTAAATTACAACCTCAGAACTATGATTTTTAGCCACTCATGATAATAGCAAATAATTTCATAAGTGTTGGATAATTGAAAATACTTAGAAAATAAGAAGAAAATTGAGATCTCTTCGCTCCTAGATGTTTCTCATGTGTATTCTCCCTTCAAAGTGTCGTCCCCCCTCTAAAAATAAGTTTAGTATTGCTTTTATACGTTTTGGGTAGGTCTAGGGCCAAAATAACCTTGTCCCGGGCAAAGTTGGACAGAATTCACACCACCAGCGCCCAGCCCAGCGCTAGGTGTTGTCCCTGGCGCTGGTAATTGAAGCTTATTGTCTCTGGCGCCACAGGTAGCGCCAGGAAATTCCCTTTTTTTTTTGTTTTTTCGTTTGTTTTGGCTCTAATGTTCCTGTTCTCTGACATTGGTCACACTTCTTAACAAATGCATGGGCATCCTTGAATAAAGTTGGCCAAAAACAATTGGATTGTAATACCTTTGCAGCTATTCTATCTCCTCCATGATGGCCCCCATAAGGTGATGCATGACAATCATACAATACTAATTCTGCCTCCTTTTCTGGAATGCATCTCGTCATCAACTGATCAGCACATTGTTTGTACAAATATGGCTCATCCCAATAGTAGAAGTTCACAATATATAGAAACATCTTTCTTGCTTCAGATTCAATTTCAGAAGGAAGTACCCTACTCACAAGATAATTCACATAGCCGGCATACCATGGGGGAGGGTCTTGGGTGATAGCAAAAAGTTTCTCATCGAGAAATACTTCTTTAATTTGGCCACCCTCCTCCACGTGGTCGTGATTTTCTAGCCTTGATTAGATGGTCATCTACTTGGTTCTCTATGCCCTTTCGATCTTGTATTTCTACATAAAATTCCTGCAACAACAAAACCCGGCGCATCAATATAGCCTTGGATTCTTTTTTTGTAAATAGATACCTGATTGCTACATGAT
Source organism: Nicotiana otophora (assembly GCA_000715115.1). Taxonomy (NCBI): domain Eukaryota; kingdom Viridiplantae; phylum Streptophyta; class Magnoliopsida; order Solanales; family Solanaceae; genus Nicotiana; species Nicotiana otophora. The sequence continues at coordinate 89,750 of AWOL01S0013585.1, read as the reverse complement.
CGGCATGGACTATGACTTTTGTTCCCACCAAGTATGCCTGAAATTTCTCAAAGGCCCACACAATGGCTAACAACTCTTTTTCAGTGGTAGTGTAATTTAGTTGTGCATTATCAAGAGTCTTACTCGCATAGTAGATGGAATAAAATACCTTGTCTTTCCTCTGGCCTAGCACTGCCCCAACAGCATGGTCACTCGCATCACACATAAGTTCAAATGGTAAGGACCAATCTGGTGCCACAATAATGGGAGCAGCCACCAACTTCTTTTTGATTTCTTCAAATGCTTTAAGGCAGGCGTCATCAAAATTGAAAGTTACATCTTTTTCAAGCAACTTACATAAAGGAGTAGCAATTTTAGAAAAATCTTTAATAAAACGCCGATCGAATCCCGCGTGTACCAAGAAACTCCGGACACCTTTCACAGAAATAGGTGGAGGTAATTTTTCAACCGCCACCACCTTCTCCTTATCAACTTCAATGCCGCTCCTAGACACTCTGTGACCCAAAATGATGCCTTCTTGCACCATAAAGTGACATTTCTCCCAATTAAATACCAGATTTGTTTCTTTACAACGTGCTAACACCTTGCTCAAATTCTTCAAACAATCATCATAAGAAGTCCCAAAGACTAAAAAATTATCCATTAAAACTTCCACAAATGTTTTCACCATATCGGTGAAAATAGCCATCATGCATCTATGGAAAGTAGCTGGTGCATTACAAAGACTAAACGGCATTCGCTTGAAGGTGAAAGTGCCATAAGTACAAGTAAAAGTGGTCTTCTCCTGATCGTCTAGGCATATGACAATCTGATTGTTTCCCGAATAACCATCTAGGAAGTAATAATATTCATGCCCCGCTAATCTGTCCAACATTTGGTCAATGAATGGAAGTGGAAAGTGGTTCTTGCGGGTTGCTTTGTTGAGCCTTCTATAATCAATGCAGACTCTCCACCCTGTCACAGTGCGAGTAGGAATTAGCTCATTTTTATCATTCTCAATTACAGTCATCCCCCCTTTTTGGGCACGCATTGAACTGGGCTTACCTAGTTGCTGTCAGAAATAGGAAAGATGATACATGCATCGAGCAACTTGATTACTTCCTTCTTCACGACCTCTTACATAATGAGATTTAACCTCCTTTACTACTCAACTCTAGGGTGGTGTCCATATTCCAAAAAGATTTTATGCATGCAAAACGATGGACTGATTCCCTTGATGTCAGCAATTGTCCACCCAATATCCTTTTTATGCTCGTGAAGGACTCTGAGCAATTTTTCTTCTTCTGTGTTATCAAGCTGGATGAGATAATCACGGGCAATGTCTCAGAGTTCCCCAAATAAGCATAGCGCAGATGCACTGGTAGGGGCTTAAGTTCTAGATTTGGAGCTTCTTCAATAGATGGCTTAGGAGGGGTCAGAGTGACAGGCCTGTCCAACTTCTCAAATTTTCCAAACCTATGGACATAGCTGCAGGGCATATCAAGTAATTGCTCAATTTCTCTCATCATTTCATCTTCACTGTCTTCTTTATCCCCAATCAAAGCTCGTTCAAGAGGATCTATAGGGCTCATATAAGGCACTAATGATGTAGCATCACTTTCCACCACAGAAATCATGGATAGCTCTTCATAGTGGGCTGGAAATCTGAGTGCTTTATATACATTGAATACCTATACTCGATCGCCTACTCTCATCGTCATCTTTCCTTTGTAAACATCAATAATAGCTCGAATCGTAGCTAAAAATGGATGCCCCAAAATAAATGGGACTTCCTGATTAGGCTCGTAGTCCAAGATAATAAAATCGGCAGGGAATATGAAAGCACCCACTTGAATTAACACATCTTCAATCACTCCTTCAAGATGAGCAAGGAAGCGATCAGCCAACTGTAAGATTACCGTTGTTGGGCGTGGATCACCCAACCCCAACTGTCTGAACACAAATAGCGGCATCAGATTGATGCTCGCTCCAAGATCACATAAAGCTCGCTCGACTGCATGCTTACCAATGAGATTTGGATAGTGAAACTACCCGGATCCTTCAATTTCTGAGGTAGATTGCTTTGAATTCTTGAGCTACATTCCTCAGTGAGTTCCATAGTCTCGAACTCAGTCAACCTCCTTTTATTTTCCACTATGTCCTTGATGTATTTTGCATATTTGGGCACTTCTTGCAAGATGTCTACCAAAGGAATATTAATTTGCACCTGCTTCAAACTATCAAGAAACTTTTTATACGCGACATAATCCTTCACTTTCTTCAATCTTTGAGGGAAAGGAGGTGGTGTCCTCGCAACCAATGGTGGAGGTTGTTTAGCCACCGTCTCTTCAGCTGGCTTCTCAGATTCCTTTGATTTTTCTGATTCTGACTCTATAGTGGTTGGCCTCTTATTAAAGTCACATGTTTTCTCTTTTTCGACTGGACTTCTTCTAATTGTCTCTCATTCCTCAATGAAACAGCATTAATGGATGCCTTAGGATTAGCTTTAGTGCCACTTGGAAGAGCTCCAACTGGTCTAGTATTTTGGGCACTGGCAAGTTATCCCACTTGGCACTCCAAATTTCTCATTGATGTGGCTTGGGCTTGCTGATCAGCCATCAATTTCTTCATCATTTCCTCAAGGTGACTTGTTGAGTTTGCATGTTGTTCATCCTGAGGTGGTCTATATTATTATTGAGGTGCTTGTGGTCAGTATTGATTTTGAGCACCTTGATTTTCACCCCAAGAGAAGTTTGGGTGGTTCCTCCAGTTGAGATTGTAAGTGTTCCCATATTGGTTTGTCTGGACCCTATTCGGATTACCCACAAAGAAGACAGACTCTGGATTAACTGGGCAAAAGTCGCTCGTGTGACCCTCTCCACATACTTCACAAAACACTTGAACTAGTTGCACTAGTTGAGCTTGTTGCTTGTTAATAACCATGGTCATCTGATTGACTTGGTTGGTCAGTGTAGAAATTTGCGCTGATAATGCCGAGACGACATCTAACTCGAGAACCCCTATAGATTTTTGTACCGTGTGTCTACCCATTTCTCCTTGCCAATCTGGATTGCTTTTGGAGAATTTGTTCAATAATGCATATATCTCATCCAAGCTTTTCTCCAACACTTGACCTCCAGATGCAGCATCTACCATAATTTTTGTTTTAGGATGTAGCCCTTCTATGAAAGTGTGAGCTAACACTTCGTTTGTCTGATTGTGATGAGGACAGTCTCTGAGTAGCCCCTTGAACCTCTCCCAAGCTGAGTATAAAGACTCTCCCGTTTTCTGTTTGAATGCAAATATCTCACTTATGATCTTTGCAGTTTTGCCTGAAGGGAAGAACCTTGCCAGAAATTTCCTTGCCAAATCATTTCATGATGTAATAGAATTAGCTGGTTTTGCCTTCAACCATCGCTTTGCTTCGCCCAACAGAGAAAATGGAAAAAGTGTAAGCCTCACATAGTCTGGAGTGACCCCGTTAGTGATATAACTATCACTAATCTCCAAGAAGTTCTATGTTGTTGTGGATCCTCATGTGGAAGACCCATAAACTGCCCATTCGCATGAAGTAGCTGGATCATGCTTTGATTCAGCTCAAAGTGCCTAGAGATTCTGGGCTTCACTATGTTGTAGGTGACATTAGCAATGTTGGGCATTGCCACCTCCTGAGCAGCCATATGTTCCTCAGCCATGTTCACAGGAAATAGGACAAGTGCCTGAATATTATTCATGTCCTTTGCTTCCCTCAACCTCCTATGAAATGTTCTCTCAGGTTCGGGGTCAAAGCCTTGAAGTCGGTCCTAGCTTCTGATCCTGCACATTCAATCAAAGTTTCCGAGTCAGAGCAACAATCAAGTAACGTTAGACTTGACGAAATAAACAATGAAAGCAAAAACTAGAAAGTAGTCAATATTCAAGTCCAACAACGGCGCCAAAAACTTGACGCTCCCAAACGCACACGTAAGTATACGTGGTCATACAAGTAATAAAATGATAAGTTGAGTGTCGAACCCATAGAGACTTGTATCAACTACCCACTAAAATCACCATGATTGTTATTCAGTCAAGCCAAATTCGAGTTCAAGAATGTGGTTATACTAAACTATACTTCTAAGGAGTAACTAAATTATCAAGCAGTAAAATAGTTATTGTGTATTCATTAGAGATAAATATTCCAGGGTTATGATCGATTCACCAATCCTATTGTGTTCTAGTTAACTCTCCCTTTCATACAATTCACTCATGGTTGCTAATTAATCGATAATTGCTCTCATAGCCTTCTCCCGAAGTACTACTCGCCTATTCAAAATAGATTAACGCCTATATTCCTATGGAATCAATCTATCAAGAACGCATTAAGATTACGATATTTAATTAAGCACGGTGACTAGGTATATTCCTATCCTAACCACAAACCCCCTCCCCCCCTAAGAATTAACATCATGCTCTCTTCAATTCTTCTCTAATCTAAACATAGCTTTCCCAAGCATAACATAGATAGTAAATAGAACCTAACTGCTGGCCAAGCAATTAATCACAGAATTGAAGAAACAACCATATATTAGTGAATTATAATCAAGGTTAGGTCAACGTTAAACAACAATATTCATGGCTAAATTACAACTCCAGAACTATGGTTTTTAACCACTCATGATAATAGCAAACAATTTCATAAGTTTAGTCTTGCTTTTATACGTGTTGGGTAGGTCTGGGGCCGAAATAACCTTGTCCCGGGCAAAGTTGGACAGAATTCACGCCACCAGCGCCCAGCCCAGCCCAGCGCTAGACGCTGTCCCTGGCACTGGTAATTGAAGCTTACTGTCTCTGGCGCCACAGGTAGCGCCAGGCGCTGGCTGTGGCGCTGGAAATTCCCTTTTTGTTTTTGTTTTTTCGTCCGTTTTGGCTCTAATCTCGCACTTTTCGCGCCCAATTGCTCCCGGATCATTCCTACACATAAAAACACCTCAAATTAATATAAATCAACACATTTTACATCCTAAATCCACGAAACAAAAGTAAAACATGAGGCGATATACATATAAATATCTATACTTTAAGCCAAACATCAACTTCATGGTTAGATGTTGAATAATCTTAGCTTTTTTGCGGGTTTATTTATTTTTTGTAATCTCTTTAGTAAAAATTCCATTTTGACCGTTAACATATGAATAAGGTATTTATAATCATGCATAAGTAGTTTACTTTTTCCACGTTGTATGCAATATGACATGTAATGCGAAATAATGAACATAAGAACATACTAATTTCAACCAAGCACAGCTGGATGGTCACGTAATGCTGGTTAACCAGAGAACATTACATTTCACCTTTATCCAACAGTCAATGTCAAATGTTTCCAACAAATGGATTCATTTTCAACGTAAAAGTTGAAACTTAAAATTATATATAAAGCTCGAGATGGAGGAAAAGATAATATGAAAAGAAAAACTAAAAGAGCAATATTAATTTCAAGTGAACTTACAAGCTAAGAATTTTTTTTCTTTATAATCTTTTTATCTTTGGTGCAATTAAAGAAACTAAACGGGGTTGCTATAGAGAATGGAGATTAGGTTTATGGCTCATTAAAATATTCTCTTAGTAAAATAATGACTCTTTTCACGGGAGATTAACAGGTGCAGAAGTGGCACAAAAGAATTAGGTTATTATCTTCTCTACTTTTTTCTCTTTGGAAAAATTTAATTGTGTAAATAATTTAATTTTTAATAAAGTGCATCACGTAGGGGGAAATGCATGGTAAAAGCTATGAGTTTGGCCGAATCATTAGTAGTGGTCAAATCATATATATATGTTAGAGAAATTTACTAAATATATATAAATATTAAATTTTAATTTTAATAACTCAGATAACCAGTGAGTTACGTAATATCTTGAACTCATAAAATCTAAATTTTATATTCACCTCCGAGTCATCAAGAGCAATATATAATAAGATTTGATTGATGTGGGAAATGGATAAACATAAATGGGAGGAGAAAGTGGAAGTTTTATCTTAGAATCAAGATGGTGTGAATATGTACTCATAATATTGTGTAACAAAAGGTATTTCACACTGTTTGTTCGTGTCCCCGTGAGAGGCTTGACCAGAGAAATGATGAAACAACCATAACACGTTTAGAAAGCTGAGAAAACGAAAGGTGTAAAGCAAAGACAAACGCAGAATTAATATGGAAAGTCTAAGAAAAGGAATTGCTTTTTTTTTTCAAAAGTGTCAATATAACTTTGATTTATATATGTGTTCATCATTCTTCTAATCAGAAGTCAAACATGTTGAAATAAGATAAAGTTGTGATTCTTGCTCAAGATAATGGGAGAGTACATATGCTTAGTAGCCTGTTTGACCAAGCTTCTCTAAAGTCAAAAATACTTTTTTTATATAAAAAAAAGTATTTTTTTTTAAGTTAAAGTGTTTGGTCAAACTTTTTAAAAGAAAAAAAATGTGATTTTAAATAGAAGCAGAAGCAGTTTTGGAGAAGAAGAAAAAAGTAATTTCTCTCCAAAAGCAATTTGAGAAAAATACACTTATAAACAGTTTTTAAAAGCTTGGTCAAACATTAATTGTTGCTCAGAATTGTTTTTCAAATTAATTAACTAAACACAAATTGCTTCTCACCAAAAGTACTTTTGAGAAAAGCACTTATCAAAATAAGCTAATTTTTACATCTTGGCCAAACAGGCTATAAACCCGGCCTGAGCTTAAGAATATATAGTACAAAAAAGAAAAAATAACGGAATCTTTACATAAATAGCCGGCCAAATTTACTTTTTTTGTTTTCCTAGTCCGTATGCATAGATTATGTATGATTATACACGTATTACATATTCGTCAACTATTTTTTATTTAAATGATTAAATGAACGGCTATTTAAATTAATTCTTCACAAAAAAGATACAGTCATACTTAATATGTACAACCTTGACGCAACCCAAATAGTTAAAACATTGTTTGTCCATTAGCTAACAAACAACTCCAAACAAATAGGAAGCGGCTATAGCCTATATGAATCTTCAATATTCATCGGTCCATGTCTCATGTAACAAATAGACAAACTCCTTACTATATCTATATGAACTAGAACTCAATTACAAATTTGGATAACAATTCTACCCTCAAACTATTGAATTACAGTGAGAAATTGCAGGGATTAAAGTAACTATGGATAGATAGAAGAAGGGGATGAGAAAGTTAGACTCAGAGAAAGGGAGACGAGGAGAAGCAGACACTTTTCTCAACAATATGCATAATCCCCAAAATAACCGACCACTGTCCCCTTTTAACAAACACTTCCTTGCGCCTTGCGAGAGAACTCAACCTGGATCCCAAATCAACTTGGCCTTATTGCTTGTTCTCGGCCCAATAGTTCTTCTCAGCCCAATAGCTACTTGTGTGACATTGAGTTGGGCTTGATTCATAACAATAATGATCTCATCTAAGGGTGGCAAGTGGGCCGGTCCCGGGCCTAAACGGGCAAAGTGGTCCGGTCTAAACTGTCCCGGTCCCGGGCCGGTCCCAAATGAAACAGGCCAAACGGTCCCGGGCTAAACGGTCTTTTTGTAGGGACCGGCCAGGGACCGGGACCGTTTGATCCCGAGCTAAACGGTCCCAGCCCGCGGGCTAAATGGGCTAAGTGGGCTCAACGGATTGTTTTAAAAAAAATAAATAGACATTAGAGATAAAAGAATGTTAAAAATAATATCTAAGGCAATGCCTTGTAAAATTTATTATAGAATTGTGACCTAATTTTTAAATATATTTTAATTCAAATTTAAAGTCTAAAGACAAAAATATTGTAAAGAGATATTCAAAGCAATGCCTTGTAATTTTATTATAGCATTAACAAATATGGAAATATCTTTCTTAGTCTTCATCCCCCTATGGAATGAGCACAACAAGGTGCTAATACCACTATTGAGAAGAAAAAGAAACTAATAAACATGTGCCAAAATATAAGTTACATAATACATACTAATTTTTGTTCATACAAGTTATATTATATCTCTTACAAACTTCATAAATTTATCAAGGTCCGGAGGAATTTTCGTTGGTGGTGGCGAAAAAGTAGCTTGGTCATCGCCACTTCCGGGCGAAGCAACATCCTCCGCAAGTTCAGCTAGCATTTCTTCGTAAGTTTCTTCTTCATCTGGTTGTGATTCAACAAGTCCAAACTTTCTTCTTTCTGACCGGATCCAATCTCTGAAAAGTACTGATTTTTCCAAGCTCCCCCTCATAGATACTCTATAATCACCGAGTTGAAGTCTTGCTTGACTGAAAGCGCTCTCTGATGCCACTGTTGAAGATTGAATAGTTAAAATATCTCGGGCCATCCTTGAAAGAACCGGAAAGTATTTTTCTTTGTCCTTCCACCATTCCAAAAGATTAAAGGAGCCGTCGGGATTCACTTTCTCAATTCCCTGCGACAAATAAACTTCAAGCACATTTAGTTATGAAAAATCACTACTACCAGAACCTTGAGAACCCCTAAACCCCGCCCAAGCACTAAGTGCTCTTACTTCCGCTGTTCTTTTAGATGATTGAGAATCAGAAGAAGAATGGGTTGGAACATTTGGTCTAGCATGATTTAATGCAACTTGATAAGTATTAAAAATAGTTTGAGCATTTATTCTAATTGTGGCTATTGCTTTTGGAAGTTGAGACAATTTCTCATCTTCAAATGCTAAACTATTATAAACAGTTTCATACCAAAAATGAGGACCTCCTAGTTTCATACAAGGATTTAACAAAGCAGAAATACCATAAATAGGGGGAATAGGGAAAAAATATTTTTTAAACTTTTTTCTCATAGAATCAATAGCAAGTTTATAAATTTTCCCACCCTCCGAAAAATGAACAACAAATTTACTAGTTCTGCAATATAAACTAAACAGTTAAAAATAGTAGGATAATATTGCCTAGAAAATTTATTTGTAGCAATATGAAATTTTTATAAAAAATCTACAAGTATTTTTACATTAGCCCAATCCTCATTTGTAAGGTGCTCATCGTCATCACTTACATGTGCATTAAATGTTGAGTTTATGGGATTTCTATATTCATATGCAACAACCAAACTTTCATACATGTAATTCCATCTAGTTGGACAAGGTTTAGGAACCTTTCTTTCTCTTAGGCCAAATTCATCGCATCTTGTAAAATATTCTCTAAGTCTACTTCTACAGTTTGAATTAAAAAGCCAGTTAAGAGCCATTTTAACCTTTTCAATTTCAATATTTAAAATTCTCATACCATCACCCGCAATTAAATAGTAAATATGACAAATATATCTAATATGAAAAATGTCACTAAATGCAGGGTTTAGCGTTGTGGTAAGCAAGGCTATAGCATTTGTGTTACTAGTAGCATTATCTATTGAAATTGACATTATTTTATCACTAATGCAAAAATATCTACAAATATCTGTAACTGTGCTAGCAATAAACTGCCCTGTGTGACGTGAATTAATTATTCTATAAGAAATAATGTATTTTTGCATTATCCAATCCTCATCAATCCAATGACTGGTAATAATAAGATAATCACAGTCGTTACCACTTCTACCAATATCAGTTGTAATAGCAACACGACAATTTATATGAGTAAATAAATAGCACAAATATTGTTCATATTCATATTTATATTTATAAATATCGCTCTTTACGGTTGTGCGAGGAAAACCTTTATAAGTAGGATTAAAGAAATTTTTAATATAATGCACAAAGTTAGGGTCAGAAGAAAAACTATAGGGTAAACACATAACAGTTACCATTTTTGCCAATTCTTTCCGATCTTTTTTTGGATCATAATATAAAATACCATCGGTAACAGTGTTAATTCCCGGTTTAAATTGATTTGAACCGGTAATAGGGTCAACCTGACTAGGAGTAGGTAGACTTTTTCCCTCGGCCAAAGCTTTCAAACAAAAATATTTCACTCTATCTTGAGGATGTTTCAATATGTGTCTAGCCAAAGTTCTCGTCCCCCCACTCCCCTCCCCCCGCGATCCAAAATATTTAAAAACTAACTTCGTGTCACAAGTTTTACACTTAGCCTTATTTTCTGGAATTAGTTGAGTAAAAAATGGTCAAACAGGAGATATTTCCGTCCGTTTGCTAGGTTGTCTAGAAAGAGTAGGGGTAGTAACAGGAGTATCAGATGGGGCATCATTTGGATTAGCAGGGTTATCACTAGTTGGGTTAAAATCAGGAGCAAGACTAGTTGGTGTATCATCATCCGGTTGAGTTTCATCAAAATCTATTTTCTCGTCATCATGTTCATCAATAGTTGGATTAGAATAAAGAGCATTCATTAATTCATGGTCTAATTGTTCACCAGCTCTAATATTATGGCAAAATTGACTTTCAGTAAATTGTAATAAATTATTATCGCTATCAAGAATAGCAGGTGTAGGACGGATATGGAGTTTGGTTCGGGGAGCCCGGGGCAGTGGAGGAGGAACAGATTGAGCACTAGATTCCTCACTCTTGTATTTTTTCTTATTTTTACCAAACAATTTTTTTAAGGAAGCCATCTTAATTAATAAAGTAATAAAAAATAAATAAAACAAATAAAACTATAATATTAAAATTTAAGAGTTGAAACGAGTTTACCGAATTGACGAACAACTTGTTGAAAATTGATTATCGTTGAAGACTTCAATTCACCAACTTCACAATTGTTTCACGAATTGTAACAATAAAGTAAGCAATAGTAGCAATTATAGAAGAAAATTAGAGAGAGATTGTGATAGATTGATGATTTTGTAAGAAAAATGAAAGAATGAAGGGGTATTTATAGTTAAAAATAGGGAAATAGTGTAATTATAAAAAGTTTGGGATTAAAACAAAGTTGAGGGGAAGGGGGGGTTAAATGGCTATTTTATAAAGAGTCAACGGCTATATTTAAAAAACAAAAATTGTTTTTTTAAAAATATAGTCGTTGGGACCGTTAGGACCGTTTGGCGAAGGGACCGGTCCGGTCCTGGGCCGGTCCCGGTCCCTGGCGGGCCAAATGGTCTCGGGTCTGGCGGGCCCAAAATATAGGACCGGCCTACGAGACCGGCCCAGGCCCACTAAAACCGGCCCAAACGGCCCTGACCAGTTTGGCCCACGGTCCCGAGCCTGGACCGGCCCACTTGCCAGCCTTAATCTCATCTAACTTCATAGAGGTAAAAAATTAAGGCAATATATTAATTTATAACTGACTATATCCTTCACTTTATGTGGCTACATCAATGAGGGCTTTTGCATCTATACCCGATTTTGGGGTCACAATTGAACTTATGCCCACTTTGCAAAAACACTTGCAAGCTTACCCACTTTATGATCAACTTTAGACTTATCGGGTCTAAAGTTAAAAAAAAATAGTCTGAAGTGAAATTTGTTTAATTCAGATACACTTAAGGCCAAATAGGTCTGAAGTGCAACCAATGGTTTCATGCACTTAAAGCCAATAAGTCTGAAGTGAAAAATTACACTTCAGATGCACATAAGGCCAAAAGGTCTGAAGTGTAACAAACGTTTTCATACACTTAAGGCCAATATATCTGAAGTGAAAAATTACACTTCACATGCACTTAAGGCCAAATAGGTCTGAAGTGTAACCACTGATTTCATGCACTTAAGGCCAATAAGTCTGAAGTGAAACATTACACTTCAGATGCAGTTAAGGCTAAAAGGTCTGAAGTGCAACAAACGTTTTCCTACACTTAAGGCCAATAAGCCTGAAGTGAAAAATTGCACTTCAGATGCACTTAAGGCCAAAAGGTCTGAAGTCCAACCAATGTTTTCATGCACTTAAGGCCAAATAGGCTTGAAGTAGAAATTGCCCTGAAACAGAAATTTGTTCTTAAAATTTTAACAATCCAATATACTATTTAATACCTAAATCTACTCCAAATGAGCTCAAATTTAAAACACAACCTCCAAATATCATCAAGAACTAACCTCAATTATCAATTTGTCAAAACAACAATAAATCTAACGAACCCATTTTGAAATTATGAAAAAGAAGAAGAATAAACCCTAAGCAATAGTAAACAATAAAGCGCCACAACATCTCACCACTGTAAAATATCATAAACTACCTTAAAATATGTTCACAAAATACCATATAAAACCACTGCCACCCGAAGAAGAAGAAAAAGAAGAAGAAGAAAAAGAGGGAAAAGGCCTGAAGTTGTTTAAAAAGTGGATACAAGTTAAAAACAAATTAAAATGTGGGTATAAGTTAAATGGGACGACTAAATAGGGCGCCGGTGAAATTTTTATACGCCAATGACTGTATCGGATATTTAATGGAGAATCATGTTAATTTGCTTGGGCCGGCCTGTGCATCCTTCAAAGAAAAAGAGATTTTTACATGCTTGCTCCCTTTTTAAAAAACTATTCTCATAAATGATAGTAGGCTTTGTTTATTCCCAAAACAGCACATTTTGTTTTAATTTTTTTAGCACTTTCACGTTGATAACTCCATTGACTAAGGGATCCCTCTACATTAATACACTTTTTACTACATTTCCTTTTCCCTCACTCTTCCATAATTTGTTTTTCTCTCCAATAAATAACACTTACTCAAATATATCAAAGATTCTGAAAGAAGAATATCTCAAAAATCATTCCCTCTGCACAATGAGAATTTTAGTATTTGTTTTCTTTTTTGAGTTTTAAACTTTTTTCTGTTTTATTTTAACTCAAAATATATCTCTAATATATTTCAAGTATATTATATTGTAATAATTTACAATGTAAATATGCCATCAATATGTCAAATATATTTTTTATATGTATTTATACCACATATATAACTTATATATATATATATATCATAATACATTATTATATTGATATTATTCAAAGTATATTGCTAGCATATACCTTACATAAATTTAATCTAAAATATTAACATGCCACTAATATGTATATAGAAGAAAAACATATGTCACATATATTGTTTATATACGGATAATTTATATAAATATGCATGTTATATTAGTGCAAAATATAAATAGCATATTAATAATATCTATTTAAATATAAATAAGTGTATAAATAACATATGCATATATACATGATTTTTCCTAAAATAAAATACATGATTTATAATATACAACAAACATACATTATTATTTTTTTCACGAAATATATGTATTTTATTTCATTGGAATATACAGATATATAATTTTGCTAGGATTAAGTTGAATAAAAAGTTCCATGTATAAAAAGGAAAACAATTGTTATGGAATAGATCAATGATATATATTTAAATATAAAGATGTATATAAACAACATATGCATATATATATATATTTTCCTAAAAATACATGATTTATAATGTATATATACCACAAACATACATTATATGTTTTTCATGAAATATATATATTTTATTTCATCAGAATATAAAGATATATAATTTTGCTACATTACATTATATAAAAAGGTCCATGTATGAAAAGAAAAAAATCGGTTATGGAATGGTTTCTAATGAAAACATAAAACATGTTATGGAATGAAGAGAGAAAATAGAGAAAGATATTAAATACTAGGACTGGCTTTTTAAACAGCTTGATTCTTGCTGATTTGAATTGAATTAAATATGATATATGTATAAATATTTTACTCTCATATTTGTTAATCATTAATTAATACTAATCTTTTGTGTTATGTTTTTAATAGCGTGCTATTAATAAAAGTAGCCCAAAGAAATACAAGTCTGGTCCATCTTCAATGTAATGGGTAACTTGAGCCCATGAACTGTGATGACCCAAAATGTCATCTTTAAATTTAATAAGTAATTATGTGTTCTAAGACCTCGAAAAGTACTATTTATCATTCCTCGACTTGCATGCGCAGTCCGTAAAATTTTCCGAAAAGTTTTTATGTGAAAAATGGATTAAAATGTGAAATAGAGCCTTAAACTCAACTGAATGAACTTTGGTCAACATTTTGAGAAAACGAATCCGGATTAGTATTTTGATAGTTCCGGTAGGTCAGTATCGTAATTTGAGACTTGGGCGTATGCTCGAAATTTAATTTGGAGGTCCCTAACTCAAGTTATGACCATTTAATGAAAACTAGTAATTTAAAGGCTAAAAATTTTCAAGTTTGACCACGGGATTGACTTTTTGATGTCGGAGTCAGAATCCAGTTCCAAAAATTTTTATAGCTCCGTTATGGCATTTATGACTTGTGTGCAAAATTTGAGGTCAATCGGACTTGATTCGATAGGTTTCGGCATCGAATGTAGAAGTTGGAAATTTCATAAGATTAAAGTTTCAAGTGAGTTCGCACAAGAGCTAACTTCGAATGAGCATAACTCTCATGATATGAAGTTTTGTATGGTGTATTATCTATCAAATGAAATATATTTGAGTCTAGGTTGTAACGCTTCAAACCGTTTGTCATTTGGACATTCCTACAAGAAGTTATGACAGAATTACCAAAGGCTGACAGAATGCGATTCTGCGACCATTATGCGATCGCAAAATTGTTATATCGAATTGTTTGTAAATAGATTTGAAACTTTTGGACACAAATTTAAAAGAAAAAGTTGTGGTCGAGTAATTGATTGGAATTTTCAAAGCGAGGTAAGTGTTGTGGTTAACCTTGACTTGAGGGAATAGAACCCTTAAATTATTTGTTATGTGAAATGCATGTGAAAGACGTATAGGCGAGGTGACGAGTGTCTATACGTCATCAAATTAATTGTTTGCCTACTTACTTGAAAAATCATAAATTGTTTTAAATCATAAATTAATTATTATAATAATTATTTTTGTCCTATTCTTTGTCAAATATTAATTCTTGAATTTCTGCATTAATTGTTACATGCTATTTGAATTATGTGTTTTAATTGTTATTTAACATTTAGCATATTAAATATTAAACTGCCTATTTTTTCCCTGATTTCCATAATAATTTGCTATTTGTCATTATTTGTTTCATAATTAAATCATAATTATTGTATGCTTGTTGTCTTATAATTTTATATTAATTGTTGCATTTATTGGGAAAACTTCTTCTATAAGAATTGGTAAATGGATATATTGGAGGATCGGGTTGCACGCCGCAATAAAATTAATTGAAATGGATATATTGTAGGATCGGGTTGCACGCTGCAACAGGCTTATTAAAAAGTCCATGTTGGAGGATCGGGTTGCACGCCGCAACAGACTTATTAAAAGGTCTATATTGGAGGATCGGGTTGCACGTCGCAACAAACTTATTAAAAAGTCCATATTGGAGGATTGGGTTGCACGCCGCAACAGACTTATTAAAAGTCAATATTGGGGTATCGGATTGCACGCTGCAACAGACTTATTAAAAAGTCTATATATACTTGATTGAAATAAATATATGATAGACTTGATTAAAAGGAATATATTGGGAGAGCGGGTTGCACGCTGCAAACAGATTTGATGGAAATGATAATTGGTTAGGACTGCTGAATTGGCTTCAATTATTATAAATGAATTACCTGATTTGTTTCTATTATTTGTTGTTGTTACTAATATTGCGTACAGGTTAATGTAAGTGACCCGCCTTAGCCTCGTCACTACTTCGTCGAGGTTAGGCTCAACACTTACCAGTACATGGGGTCGGTTGTACTGATACTACACTTTGTACTTCTTGTACAGATTTCGGAGTTGGTCCCAGCGGCATACCATAGACTTTCTTGGATATCAGCTACCCAGAGGAGACTTGAGGTATAACTGCATGGCGTCCGCAGTTCTGAAGTCCCCATCTATTTTACTTTAGCTGTGTGTTTATTTTTGTAATGACCCAATCGGTCATTTTAACTTTTAGAACCCCCTTTCCTAAAATAAAACTTACCGTATGTGCTTTTAATGATTTATGACTTACGGGGATGGTTGGTTCGGGATTTGGAAGTGTTTGGGTTGAAACCGGAACACTTGATTCCTAAAGTTGGCCTTAAAGTGCTAAATTTGACTTCGTTCAATATTTTGAGAAAACGACCCCGGAATAGAATTTTGACGATTCCAACAGCTCCGTATGGTGATTTTGGACTTAGTAGCGTGTTCGAAATTTTATTTGGAAGTCCGTTGTTAAACTAGGCTTGAAATGGCTAAAATAGGAATTTAAGTTTGGAAGCTTGACCGGGGAGTTGACTTTTTGATATCGGAGTCGGAATTCAGTTCTGAAAATTTTCATATCTCCGTTATATCATTTATGACTTGTGTGCAAAAGTTTAGGTCAATCGGACTTGAATTGATAGGTTTCGGTACATAATGTAGGAGTTGAAAATCTTAAGTTTTATTAAGCTTGAATAGGGGGATGATTCGTGGTTTTAGCGTTGTTTGGTGTGATTTGAGGGTTCGACTAAGTTCGTATGATATTTTCGGACTTGTTGGTATAATTGGTCGAGGTCCCGAGGGGCTCGGGTGAGTTTCAGACAACTAACAGATCACTTTTGGCTTTTGCAACACTGTTGATAACTGCTAGTATTTTCTTCTCGTATCCTTATACACGATCGCGTAAGTTGGTCTGCGATAGCGTAGAGTAAGTTAGGTAGAGGTGGATTTGTTCTACGTGATCGCGTGAATGGGGTTGTGATCGCTTAGGGTTAATTTGGGAAGCAGGGAATTTGTTCACTGCGATCGCGTGGACACGTCCGCGATTGCGTAGGATTGGCCAGTGTGTGTATCGCGATCGCGTGTCATTGTTTGCGATCGCGTAGGGGAAATTTGAGAGGAAGCTCGGCCACGCGTTGTGCTAAGCGATCGCGTGAAGAGGGATGCGATCGCGTAGAGTCAGAACCTAGTGCATCGCGATCGCGTGGGACTTTATGCGATCGCGTAGGGTTAATGTTTGGGCAGAACAATTTTTGCTACGCGATTGCGTGAGGAAGTTCGCGATCGTGTAGAAGAAATCATTGGGCACAGAGTTTAAGTTCTGAAAATGGGGCTTCTATTTTTAATGATTTGGAGCTTAGATTTAGGCGATTTTTGGGAGATTTTCTGAGAAACCAATGGGGTAAGTGTTCTTAACTCAATATTGGTTAAATTACCCGAATCCATCACTATCTTTATCATTTAAATGGTGAATTGAGTTGGAAAAATTTGAAAACCCTCTTGGATAGATTTGAGGAATTGGGGGCCGAATTGTTATCGGAATTTAGTGATTTTGGTATGGGTAGACTCGTGGTTGAGCGGGTGTTCATATTTCGTAACTTTCGCCGAAATTCCAAGATGTGGTCCCCACGGACGAACTTTTAATTAATTTCAGAATTTTTATTGAAAATGTAGTATTTTCTTATAGAATTGATTCCTATACTTTTTAGTGACTGTATCGAATTAGTTTTGTCTAGATTCGAGCCAGACAGAGTTGGATAATCGTGAAAAAGGCCTTTTAGTGGATTAAATTGGAGCAAGACGAGGTAAGTCTCTTGTCTAATCTTGTGAGGGG